>VWPW01028648.1:386669-524784 GCA_013389825.1 Crypturellus undulatus | reverse complement strand
GGACAGCCTCGGCTCGCCCGGCTGCACGAGCGACAGCCTCGACTCCCTGCCCAGCCTGAGCAGCCGCGAGTTCAGCGGCCAGTGAGGCGGCCCCCGCCGCGCCGCTCGATGCCGGAGCCCGCGGGGCGCCGCAAGCCGCTGCCGGGTTCCTGCCGCCCCTCGCGGGAGGCCGCGCCGCTCCGAGCGGCAGCCCGAGCCACAGCCCCCAGCGCGGCCCGGCCCGCGCTCCCGCCTCGGGCGCTCCGGAGGTGGCAGCGCCAGGGTTTTGCCCTCGCCGGGGAATGGAGGTACGTGCCCCTCGGAGGAGCCCCAGCTACTTCTCCGATCTCTATCAGAACATGCTCCGGGCCGAGGCAGCGCCGGGCCGGGGGCAGCAGCAGCAGCCGCTGTCAGTTCGTGCAAGCAGCAGCGTGACACCCCTGAGCAGCATCCCGGTCAAGGGGGACCCGCAACCGGAGCGGCTCCGGAGCAGCACCGCCAACAGCTGCGACCCGGCCCTGCGGCCCATCATACGCCGGCGGGCCAGGTCCTTGCCCACGTCACCCGAAAGAAGGAAGCGAGCGGGAGTGCAGCGTCGAGTCGCGGCGTGCGAGGGTCGTGCGAACCGGGTGAGGTTCGCTGATGCTTTGGGCTTGGAGCTGACCGAAGTGAAAGTCTTCCAGACTGGGGAGGATCCGTCGATCCCCCTGCACGTCCTCTCCCGGCTCTCCATAAACTCAGACCTCTGGGGCAGCTGCTTGGACCTGGAATTCACCATGCAGTACTTGGTGCCTGACTTCCAGCAGCCTGCAGACTGCATGGACTTCTCTGCCCGGCTTCAGGAGCAGCAGGTGTGTCTTGAACGAGTGACCAGTTCTGATTTTGGGCTCAGTGGCACCGTTCAAGTTTGTAATATTGCTTTTGAGAAGCAGGTGTCTGTGCGATACACCTTCAATCAGTGGAAAAGCCTCCATGAAGTGCGTGCTCACTGGCATAACAGCATCCCTGAGAAAAACGGGCAGGCTCAGGTGGATGTTTTCACTTTTTTTCTTCCCATACCTTCTTTCCTCCTTCAACTGTGCTCTGTAGTCCAATTTGCAGCAAGATACCAAGTCAACGGGCAGGAGTATTGGGATAACAATGGAGGCAAAAACTACAGTTTTACCTGCCGGAATTATCCCCTTAAAATGCCTAGAGAATGTGAGGAGAGCTGGTTCCACTTCATCTAAGCAAAAGAAATGGGATGCAGAGCAGCTTTTGAGTAGCCTGTTCTCATCCCTCACACTGCTCTGTGCTCCCACGGCCTCCAAGCTCCTTTTTGAAATCTGCCAGAACTGGCCAAGTGTTTCAGAACAGGGAAGCAGCCGCGGATGTGTACAAACTGTTCTAAATCTTTTGGAAAGCGTAAAGGGCCAAAACGTGTTCCGAGTGGCATCCGTTGAAAGCCCCTGGGATTTCTTGTAGTGTGTGAATTGGTGCAGAATGGTTCAAAGGGAAACTGTCAGACTAAATATCCAAAAGCAAAGAAAGAGACTTTTATGTTGCTATTAATATTCTGGACTGCATAAAGCATTTGTAACCAGTCTATTTTACCATTTTCTGCTCTTTTTTATGGAGAATATGGCTTTACTGTTTTATTTCTATTTTTGTTTATATTATCTAACCAAGCCTGGGCACTATTCCAGTTTAGCAAACTTCAAATGGCAGCCACTTTTGGGAGGTATTTGTATTTATACGAGTCTTTTTATATATATATTTTAGCCACGTTAAGTGTTTCTATTAATTACACTTCTTTAGTAAACTAATCATTATGATCTAAAACAACATGAAAATCTCCCAGCTGCTCCTCTGTTTCCCTTTAAAAACAATTTTTTTAACCATGTGCCTTTTCTCATCTCCAGGGTTTTGCCATAGGCAGTGGGAGTGATTTGAGTGTATTTAAGATTGACTGTGTGGAAGCTCTTATCCTGCAAATAGGAGATGTTTCTCCAGGGAAATGGGATTGTCCTTTCCTTGTGCAAATGTTCTTATAAAGGGAAACTAGAGCGATTTTGCACTTGTGTTGCAGCTGCGCTTGAAGATCTTAAAGCACTACATGAATGTTAGTCATCTTACACCCATACTGGAAACTTCAGATTTGCAAATCAAGACATGGGTATGAAAGACAGTGAGCAGTGAGCTTATCAGAGAGCCTTCAAGTACACTGCTAGATCCCTGAAGCTCTGCTCCCTGCTGTCCCAGTATTACTGCAGTAGCACTTTCAAGTTCTCTAATCAATTGGAGATTAAGTGATTAAAAACTAGTTCAAATCCAAGAGTCTCCTATGGACTCGAAATGGGATCTTCAAAGGAAAATGATGATTTTACTTGTAAATTGGTGCTTACAGGGATGCACAAACAGAATTTTGCAGCCTTGGGAGCAGAGTAACACAGAACAGTCTGTCTAGTACAAAGCTTCTTGCTATGCAGCGTTCCTATGAGAAAATAGAGATGGAAAAAAGAAGTCTATGAATGTTTTAATGCATGATTTTCTCCACATGCAAAGCTTAGTTTTATAAGTATAGTATGAATTTTCAACACTGATTGACTGTGTATATTAAAGAACTGCTTTTCAGAAGGAATATACTATAAATATCACGCCACATATTCAGACATCTTATCAAGATGGCAAGCAACATATAGCCAAGTATATATTAGTCCAAAAAGTCCACTGAGTCATTTTTGGAACTGCAGAAACCCTAAGAAGCATCTTATGTTTGCTAACTTTATGTTACTGCTTAGCTATGATAGCTATTTAACAAGGATTTCAAGTGAACTAGTTGCAATAGAACCTGGCGTCATGAGCCTGCTGAGTCTGAGTTGTTCAACATCTCTTGAAAGTGCTGAGGAAACTCAGTTCAGTTTGAAACAATTGAGAATTGGCTGTGTTGTCATGCTGCAGGCTAGAACTAACCCTCTGCCGATTAATTTGGACTTCCATGTTTGACTTTTTGCTCTTTAGTTTTTGAATTGCAACATGTTTATAGTTTACTTCATACCCGGTGTTCAATAGACAGCTCTGAAATGAATTTCAAAACAAAATTCTTGAATTAGAAATACTTTCCATGTATTAGAATTGTTAGCCAGTCTTCTAGGGTAATTGGGTTCTTTGTTTGTCATCTTAGCAGGTGAGAGAGATATTCTGAAAAAATCTTTTGATAAAATTTTTGAAATTTGTATTTTTCATACTCTAATTTGAATGGTCATTTCTGTCAGCAACTGCTGTTACTGGAGTCGCTGGTCATATGCTTTTTTGATTTCTAAACTATGCGAAGCATCCAAAAACACAGAGCTGAACTATATAGTTTACCTACTATTCAGTATAGCAGCAGCAATGCAGGATGTTCTTGAATGCCTCATTTTCAGCCACATTGGGCATTTATCGGTGCTTGCATTCAGTTTGAGTTGCAAGTACTTTCTGCTTCTGAAAGTCATATTCTGATTATAGGACTTACAAACCTACCATTAGTAGCAATAAGTTTTATTGCTTATCTATGTAGCATTTGATTACGTGTGTGTCTGGTTATCTACTACTAGGGAATGGTAAAAATGATCATTTCTGTGTTAGTGATTAGTCCATTTAAGAGACAGTGAATGCCGCTAATACTTTAGTTTTGTATTGGAGCACTCTGAGGCTATAAGTTTATGCTAAAATGGTTTGGAAAGAGTAACGCAACTGTTCTGTCAGGGTATTTCATAATCATTAGGTTTAAGGCTGGTAGAGCACTCTGAGATCATTGGGATGAAGTGAGATTGCCTGTTACCCAGATGGAAGGACTGCAGTAGACTTTCAATCCACCTGCATTATTTTCTGCATCTGGATCACAGGAGTGGCCATTAGCAATCTGGGAACACACATGGAAGCACTTGAGTTCAATAAAATGTGATATTAAAGTGTTGTTCCCCCTCTTCTCCAGTGACCATATTTCTTCCGTCTCCCAGAACACTCAACTGCCTGCCAGCACACCATTAAAAATCTCTTCCTGAGACACGTATTGAGCTGGTTTACCATGGATGTTGCTGGGACGCAGCACAATAGTTGACTTATTGGTAGGAATACCTCGTGGCCATCTGGGAGAGAATCATTCATGTGCTAGGTCCATCTCACTGATACGGCAGTGTCAGGAAGAGGGTAGAACGGAATAGCTCACTGTTGTGGGTTTGGTTTGTATTGTCTTCCTCCCCCCTCTCCACCTCTCAGAGTATTTGCATGTGCAAAATCTTGAGTATTAACTTGTAATTCCCAGATTGCCTTTTATCTCTTTCTTTGCTTGTCTTGCACTTATGGAGAAGAACTGAAAGTAGCAGTTACTAAATCAGTCGTTCACATTGTTAACTCTGAGTTAAGCAGGCCTGACTATAACAGAACTGAGAGCAATTGCTAGATTAATTCAATATAGGAAAAAGCTTTCCTTTAAGGTTCTCCTAAACTGTTAATATTCCCACACTAGAACTGACTCCTGTCGCATGAAATACGAAAGTTGCACTCATTGTTTCCCCTCACACTCAACAGTGAAAATCAAAAGCATTCTGATAAAAAAAGATAGTAAGCCATTAAGTAGTAGGTACCTATCATGCTGGTAAACTTATGACCACCATTATAAATTCTCAGGGCAACTTGACTTCTTGCACTGTGTTCAAACTAGGCACTTTCCTTATAAATAGGATTTTGTAATAGTTAATTCTTCACAGAGTTTACTGTCATATAATGCACTTTAAAAAAATCTACTTGTTATAGTCATGCAATAAATGAATATATAGTAGTACACATTTCCAGGGGTCTTTCAAGCATGTTTTTGGAAAAAAAAAAGTCCATAAATGAGGAGTTATCTTTTCTGATTAAATGTTTTGTCCAGAATAAAATACATTATGCAATATGCCAGTGAAGCATATATTTTAGGCAAAAGGTCATTTTGTTTTAGTGGAGAGTTGTAAAATTGTGAAGTGCATAATTTGTTTAAAAGAATAATAAATTTACTGCTATTTTAATACAAGATATTGCTCAAAAAGTGTTGCGGTGGTTTTGTTGTCTTTGCTTAGTGATACTTCTGTTAGTACCCTCATCAGGCAACTTGGTGCTGAGTTATTACTTACTGAATAACACATGCAAGTTAGAAAATAAGGTGGGTGGGTTCAATAATTGCTAATATATAAATAAGACCAGCACTTAAAAATACAGTGATTAGTCTGTATAATCACAAAATGACCATGCTACTGCTGCTTATATGGAATTTGCTGTCTTTTCTATGCACATAGCAGCTATAGGTCTAAACTGAGATGGTGGAGAAAGGCATTCTGCAAGTTGATTATAATATGGTTGCAAGGAAAAAAAGGTCTTTTTTCCAGCAACACTTCTCAGAAATGTGCTATAGATTCTTCTTAATTCTGTAATTTCTAAGCCTCATAGTTCAAACGTGCTCTTCTGTCTTTATTTTTTTCTTTTTTCGGTTGCTGCAGCATTTGTCTCCTTTCAGACCTCCTTTCATGTTGTTTTTACTCATAGGTTTCATTAAAATGGATCTATGTGGAGTAGGTTAAGAGATTGTTAATACCTACAGTAACTTACTCTAACTCGTACTAATTCTTAAATGTTAATTCTGATTTATCCTTTATCTTGTAGTAGCATGCTAATACTTTATTGCAACTACAGTTGCAATTTCATTAGTGCTTGAGACTTGTGTGTACATTCCAGCTTTGCCTGTTGAAGACGCCGACTGGAAAGTCTAAATGATTACTCATTTGTCAGCATGAGTCTAATGTTAGAACTAGCTTCTTTCCCGATTTGGCCTTCTGCTTGTGATCTCAGACCTGCAACTATTTCTGCTGATACTTGATATTAAAACTGTTTGTCATAAAAGCTTTGACCCTTCTTAGTTCTACATACAACACCAGCTGTGCCAAAGATTGGTTATACTAACTTCTGTATTTTTCAGTACCTCTAATGAAGTTAAATATTCTTGGGACTGTAGTGAAGAAAGAGTTCCTGTACACTTAATCTTAAGTACAATGTTGCTTCCTTTTCTCCCCTGGCATTTTTAATGCCTTTTAAATGCTTTTAATAAATAGTCTTACCGAGGAAAAAAAAAAATGTATCTTCAATATGAATGTTGTGATAGCAGAATTGAGAAGCACTTCCCAATGTTTTGTGCAAATCCTTGTAGCTCTGTGTGTAGAGGACTGACGGTTTCTTGTTGCTTTCTCCAGTTTGTTTAATGCAAAACTGAAAGAAAAGCCTGATTTCTGCTGACCTTTTCTCTCTCTCTGCTGTGCAAAACAAACATTAAGGAATTAGACATGAACACAGAGTAGCTTTCAGTCATGTCAGGCAGAATTGTAACAGCAAAGCCGCATGTATTATCGTGCAGGAGGGAAGTGTATGACCGAGTTCTCCTCCCTTCTTTACGGCTGACTTTTCTGCTCCGGAACAAGGAAGGCTGTTTTGAGCAGTTACGAGCGTGTGGACAGTCTGAGCATGTGTACAGTGACTCATAAGGAGAAGCATTAAATGAGCTTTTGTTTACCTCTGTTTCCTCTGGTGACAAGGGAGCTCAGTACAGCTCCGTAGGAAAGTTTGGAGGCTCCAAATTTCTCATGAAAAATTTTGTCCCTTTTGTCACTAAAGCTGTATTTCAAGTCAGTCCTGTATCTTTTAATGAAGCCATGCCAACCAAAAATGTGATAGCAGTTAATGCTACAGTTAATCCTGTTAGGTGAATATGCTTCCAGGAAAATGCTCGGTCCTATGGCATCAGTTCCTTTGTAGATACCTAAATTCTCTTAGCAATTGTCATTTGCATGGATTATATTGAATTATAGTGACATCTGGTGGTATTGTAAACAATTCCTGTACAGCTGCTTTTTGTTTATAGCATTTTCTTTCTCCTTTTAGAAAAAGTTTGTTTGTTTTACCATATGGGTAATATTAATCCAACTGTTGCATTTAATTTAAACATGTTAGCCACTTCCCAGCGCATCATAAAAACTTTCAAAGTCAATACAGGCTCACGATCAGTCAGTTTTGTGGTTTGGGGAACCTGCTCTTGCACTTGAGGGTAGTGAGAATGTTTTTGTCTCACAGTTTTGAAACGCTTTAGTTTTTGGAGTGCACACTCAGGAACTCTACGCTAAGCAATAGCATGAGTGCATTTCAAATCTTGGTTCTCGGTAACGTCCTAATAGAAAATGAAAGCCATACTTCCTCAGAACGTCAGTGGCTCCGCACAAACAGCCTCCGCGGCGCAGAGGGTATTTGGGGCATCAGTATGACCCCGGTGAGGATATTTCGGGCACGGGGCCGGGCCGCGCTCCTTGGCGGGTGCCGCTCCTGTCACGTAGCCGCAGCCCTCGGGCGGCCTCGCGCTCCTCCTGCGCGGGCCGGGCGGCCGCTTGGGCAGCGGCAGCAGCAGCGGGGCGGGACCCGCGACGGCGCGAGGGAAGCGGAGCAGCCATTCCGCGTTGATTTTCCCCCCTCGTCCCGCCCCCGGAAAGCGTTCGGGGACGTTGATTGGCTGGGTGGGACTCCGTGCTCGTCTGTGATTGGCCGGCGGAAATTGGCGCCTCTTTCGCGGGGCGGGGAGGGGCGGGCCGCGTGCCGTGCGCTGCGGTGAGGTGAGCTGAGGCGGGCGCCATGTCCGCGAGGGGCGCCCTGCGGCCTCGTGTTGGCCCGCGGGGGCGCCGTGTGACGGGGGAGTTGTGATGGGGAGCTTTCCTCACGGTACTGGGCTTTGGGGAGGATGCCGATGTCCATGTGCCGTGAGGCACCTCAGAATAAGAGTTTTGTTTTTCTCTCCTGCTTCCCCTGACTAGGGAGGCTGAGAGGTTTGTGAGGTGACAGAAAAGGCTTTAGTGAAGTGGTTTGCATTCTTGTATTGGAAAGTATAAAAAGCCACCTCAGGTTTCTAGATTTTGCCTTTATGAATGCAGTACCTATTCTGTCTCCCATCATCACTTGTATGGAAGCTGCTGTATGCGTTTAATCATTGTTTCAGTTTTCTGTGCTTTTCCACCTTGCAGAATTTCTATGGTGGGGAGTCTAGAACTGCATGAGATATTCAATATGTAGATGACTTTATACACAGCATAAAAATGTTTTTGTCCTGTTAGTTATGAAGACAAAATAATTTTAGCAACTTCTGATGATTAAAATGATGTTTTCAGAGAACTAGAAACTGTAATCCCAAAATTTTTTGCTGGTAAGAGTTATTTTGGGCAACCACTATAGACAGAGTTAGGATGAAGTTTTTCACCATAGACTTCAACACATTTTCTATACTACATCTGCCATTTTATAACTTGGCTCTCCTGCAGTTAGCTCTGTTCTGCTGTTAGCTCTTCTAACTAGCCTCATGTTGACAGTTTGCTATCTTGCTACATGCTCCTTTCCTGCATCTGTATCTCTGTATAATCAAGGTTCACTGTAGAACTTTCTTTGCTGCCACTGTTTTAAGCTAATCACTTGTCTTGCTTTTTCTCATTTTAACCAATTGCATGTGAGGACATTTCTTTTTATCTCATGGTAGGTTAATTCCTTATAAAAATAGTATTTGCACTCCTGGCAATTTTTGGAATTTGTAGTATATCTTGCTTGATTCATTTTGACACTGTGTTTCTGAGACTGTTTTTAAATTTATCTGAAAGTCTGTGTTAATGAATTTATTTTTAGTCATGTGTTATTTTTTTTATTTTTTATGCAGCTAAATAGAAGAATTGCCAAAATGGCAGGAAGGATTGAGATGAAGGTATGTATTTATAAGAAAATGAGTGTTGAATGTTTTAATTATTATCTAGTATTTAATTAGAAGTAAAAATTGCTGTATGACAAAGAATGCATTGAAAAGAATAAATAACTTAAAATTTCAAAATATTAAAGGTAGTTAGGGAGTGATGTTAAAATAATGAGTAAGTACCTATCTGTAATAAAAGGGGAAAAAAAACCCTCCGGTTAAGGAAAGGTAGCAGATAAAAATATATAAATAACTTATTTACAAATAAGTGAATAAGTATTTGTATGATTAAGATATATTGGATGAGGTTCTCGGTAATTCAGTTCTTACATTTAATGGTTTTCTGGTTTGGTGTGTTCCCTTAGAGTCCATCAGATAACTACATAAAAACTTACATCAAATCATGACTGTACAGAAATACACTTGCTCCATTTTCTCTTACTCTGACAGCTGGAAAAACTCATTGATGAAGCTACAAGGAAAAAAGATTTCCAGTCATTAGAACACTTTCTTCAAACAGAAGACTGTGAGAATCTTTCTCATAAGTGCAGCAAACAGTTTGTCAACAAATTAGACAAACTTCTGTGTCGGGTAATGTAATCATTGCATGTTGAGATTTATACTGTTATTGTAATAACCAAGAAATATTGATTTAGTTGGCTTGTTTATTCTAGCAGTTCATTTAGAAAACAGAAATAAAATTTAAGAGTATAACCGCTGTTTCATGGAGTAGTTAAGGTGACTTTTGACAACAAAAGAACTTCTTCTAGAACTGTACATTAAAGCTAATGTTCTAATTTCTGTTTTAGGAACTCGACAAACAAGATGTCAAAAACATTTCAACTTTACTAAGTTCTTTCCAGAAATGTGGGGAAAAAATCAGCATAGCAGGCGAAGATGGTCTCCCAGCACTGATGAAATATGGTCTTGTTGACAGGATAAGTATAACCATCAAGCATTTGTAACTTTATATTTTTTAATGTTAAGAGGCATACGTGAATAATGCTTCAAGGCTCAGTAGTTTAGTATTCAATTTCATTTTCAGTTATTTTTGAATTAAAAATTTCTTCCAAATTCTCAGAAAACGTTTATCAGATCTATATATCCTTTGACAAAGGAGCACCTCCTTATGGAGTGGTGCTTCTCTAATTCAGTGGAGGTTTCACAGGTTGTGCAGTTTGTAATTAAATTACTTCTAGCAGATACAGTAAGTGATTGTCTCTTTTTATATGAGCATGCTACAATGTTTTGTGTTCAGGATGTGGAATTTTCTGGTGCAGTTTAATGAATTTTGTTTTAATGTACTGTTAACATTGTATGTTCTCTTTCAACTGATTATAGCACCATTCTAATTAATTTGTGTTATTTCAACATTTAGATTTTGCGCCTTAATCATTTGCTACTTAGTATACTAAGTATACTGAAAAGTATAGGTGACTTCCTTATTGCCTTCAGTGAAGATTTCCCTGAAGAAAATTAATGACGCTGTCCAGAGATGATGGTTACTGAATTTGCCTTCTCAAGTGCTTTTATTAAAAAAATGGAAGAAGTAAAAGAAAAGAAAAGTTGTGATATCTTTGTAATTACATTCAGTCATTGTCTATTTTCAACTCCTTTGTCTGCAACAGTAATTGCTGAATTGGATTTCAAGTTTTTGTGTCACAAGTCAATTGTGGAAGTGACTTGATACTAGACTGAGATGACCTGTATTTGCTTAGTGTAAATGTGCAAAATTTCAGTCTGGGACTCAAGTACGGTTAGAGACTGCATGCCATTTTATTCCTTCTATACTTACTTAAGTATAATACAAACAGTTGTACTTTTTTCCTGCTGTTAAGATTGATTTGCTTTTATTTTCCCTTTACATGGTCAAATGGTTTGAAAAGGTAAAAGCAGTTTTGATCCTTAGAGGAAATGAAAAAAATGAATTGCTTACAAGTTTAACTGAAGATTTCTTCGATGTGTTGCTGGTAAAATATATTCATAATAAAATACATTAAGCCTGTATTTATGAAAGTTATTAGTAGTTTAGTACCAAAAAGACTTCGAAATGTTTTTCGTTCTAATTTCCTTCTACAGTTAATGTTCTCCAAGTTCTGAAATATATTACAAGTCTTTCCGGATAAAAAAGCCTCAATTTATACTCGTTGCTCACATTCATACTCAACACATATTATAGGTGCTTAATAAAAATAACAATCTGAGTCTAGTTTTTACTGCATAAATTAGTGGTATGTATGCCATATCATCTTAATCCTGCAAGATTTGTCTAAAGTTTAGAACGTCCACAAGACTTGCCATGTTCCTAAATAAGTCTGTGCGTAAATGTTCTTATTGGGAAAACAATTCCTGTTAAGTTTAGCTGAAATACAATTTCAGGAAACTATGCTTGGTATTAGAGGAATACTCTTATGCTCATCATTAAGGGATGAAACAACTATAACAAATACACTTGTTTACCTGTTTTAGATGCATGTAACCTGATATTTATGTCTTAATATTTACAGTGTCTTTTTTTACTTTTATTTTGGTAGGTTATATATGATACCAGTCCAGAAGGTGAGTTTAAAAACCTATGCACTAGATATGACACTAAACTGTTGTTAAAATTTCTTCAATTACAGTCAAGTAATGTGATCTTAAATAAAAAGAGGGGATGGTATTCTAAAAATTCCCAGCTACCAGATTTATTGTGGGAATTCTTGTGTTACGTAGAATGAGTGTTCTGGCACATACAACAGAGGATAGTAAGAGGAGAGGCTGAGGGAGCTGGGCCTGTTCAGCCTGGAGAAGAGAAGACTGAGAGGGGATCTAATCAGTGTCTATAAATACCTCAAGGGAGGCAGTGAGGATGGTGGTGGCAACCGACAGAACTAGGGGAAACGTCCAGAAGCTGAAGCATCAAAAGTTCCACAGGAACTTAAGGAAAATTTTCTTGACAGTGACAGAGCACTGGAACAGGCTGCCCAGGGAGGTGGTGGAGTCTCCTTCTCTGGAGATCTTCAAAACCTGCTTGGATGCAGTCCTGTGCCACGTGCTCTAGGTGACCCTGCGTGTGCAGGGGAGGTGGACTAGATGACCTTTAGAGGTGCCTTTCAACCTTAAACATTTTATGATTCTATGATCTATGTGCTTCAGCTAATAGGTAAAGATAGAAAAGGGCTTATTCTATACACAAGCTAAAGCGCCAAGTTATTTCTGATTCATCTGAGACAAGCTTGAATGTCAGCTGTAGCTTTGGCTACTTGAGCTTTTTGTACTGACAGATTTTCTTTAAAAATAACTTACTTATATCAGTATGTGTGTGTGTATGTATGTGTGTGTGTGTATATATATGTATATATATATGTGTATATATATATACATACGTATATATAAAGTTCAATTTCCTCAGTGACAGCAGTTAAACTGAGGTTGTGGGATTTTATTTGTTTTTTTGTCCTTGTTATAAGACCACACTCTTGTTACCCTTCAGTGTAGCACTAGTGGTACAGAGTCATTGCAGACCATCATGCCATCAGA
The DNA here is from genome assembly GCA_013389825.1 of Crypturellus undulatus. NCBI lineage: Eukaryota > Metazoa > Chordata > Aves > Tinamiformes > Tinamidae > Crypturellus > Crypturellus undulatus. The sequence continues at coordinate 512,522 of VWPW01028648.1, read as the reverse complement.
ATCAAAATTTATTTCCTTGTTCTTGGAAATGTACAATTCCAGAGTCCGAATTATATTTCAGAGAGCTGAGTTATAGAATTGATTTGGGTGTATTTTAAAGGTGATCTCATGCAGAGGGGACTTGTGCTTTCAGAATATGATGGAGGTTGAGAGGTAGAAACATTTAAAAGCTCAATATTTACTATGAATTGCAGTAGCCATTCTGTCTTACGTATGAGCTAAGAAGTTTAAAATCTTTGTTTTTAAATATCAGTAATTGGGTATGGAAAGGAAAGTGTGCTATATTTCTAAATGAAATCTGTGTTTACAATTGTTGCTGGGGAATTACCTTTCATGCATTTTTGATGATTGTTTTTTTTTTTTCCTTCCTTCCCACTGTTCATAAGGTAAAATGCAAATACTAGAGAACTTTGTGCTGAGGGCCTGTACTCTCATTGCTGATGGAAGAATTAATATTTATGTTCAGCAGGAGGTAAGTATTCCTTTTTCTAAGCAGTAGTTTTCAGTTAGAGTTCTGGCAGACCTTGTAAAGCTGGTTAACATATTAAGTGTACCATTGCTACAGAAAGAATGTTCTAATGCTTTAGTATTTAGGGAAAGTGTTTTTGTTGTCATTTGTATGTTCTTAGATGCTTTCAGCTTACTGACCTGATTTATCATTTTGGATAATAAATTACATAAGAGTGCTATTAAGATTCCAGAGAGACAGTTAAATAAAAGCATTGGAAATAATATGTTCTGTTGCAATAGCTTTAAGACTGTTAGTATAAATTCCTTAAAAATTCCAACACCTCTAGTATACTGTAAGTTTCTCCTGTTCAGTTTAGTAACATTACATTTTCAAGTCTTTCAGTCTACCATTTAAAGAAAGGTGAAGTTGCAAAGTTTTTTTGAAGTTACAAATATGTAGCTTTATTAATATTTACCAAATAGACAATGTGGGCCCAAAATGTAGTTAGAGAAGAACTTAAACTATAATGATTTACGTTATATTTAACCTTTTTTTCATTTTTCTTAGATAGTAAGAAAACTAAATTTAATGCTGGACAGCATGCCTCGAGATGCCAGGAAAAAGATATTTTCTGCAAAGGAAATGTTGCTTGTCATGTAAGTAATCTTCAGTATAATTTTTATGTTGTTGTTTATGTGGCTGGGAAGACAATTTTGACTGAGGCTAATTATAATGATTGCAGAAAGGTTGCTGTCTAAGAGATTTTTGCGTTCACAACTGGGTAGCCAGTGGTGGTCCTGCTCAGCAGTTGTTGTTATAAAGAGATTATTCTCTCTTACAAACCTAAATTGCCTCTTTTTATTCTGAGTTAGGCTTCACTTGAACCAAATTGTCTTAACGTTAAGCTTCTAATAAGAACTTCTGGTAAAACACAATCATTTACTGGAAAGACAGACCATTTACAGAAACTTTTGGAAACATTTTCACAGCATTTCTATATATATTATTTATATATCAGGTGATTTACTTCTTAGAGGTGCTTTTAGATGTCTGATGTGTCGGGGGAAAAAGGAGGCAGGCAGCACAGTGTTTGGAAGAGGAGTCCATCTCAATGAAATAATTTATTACAGTTAGTTTTGGATGAGTTGACTCCAGAAGGCTTTTCATGAACCTGGGCTTTGTTCCCCTTTGATGTCATATACAGGTTTCCTGTTGATTTTGGAGGATGGTTTTCTGTCTGTTTTTGTTTTTCTTAAGTCCAAGGTAGGATTTTTGTCACTGGCCCATTTAGTAGACACAGAACTGGTGGTTTACTGGAGTCCCCAGCACTTGATGTTGGTAAAGGGAAAGAATGGGAAAGAAGATCTCTCTTTTTTTTTCATAATTCACATTGTATGGACTACCAGACAGTGCTACTTGTCAAGAGGAAGGGAAGAGGGTTATTTTGGACTGCATGCCTGGAATCATCTATGTATTTCTTGCTACCGTTGTTGTTACAATTTTTCAAATACTTATATCCTGAACCAGAAATAGTGCTGCTGCTTAGCAGATAAGAAACTTATCCCTTTCAAGTCCAATATTATAGTGGAATTAGGAGTTTATCCCGTACATTGAAATCTTAAACTTATCCTGAATGCTGTGTGTTGCTGTCATATTTTAATCAGATGTATCCTTGATTTTGCAGGAGTGATATGGGAAGAAGAATTTTAGATGCTGGAGGTGAGCACCGGACTTTTTCTCCTTTTCTATAGCATAGAAGTTCTAAAACAGCAAAAGATCAGAAGGAAGTCAGTCTTTGAGGATAGCAAATTGCTGGCTAGTTTAGTAATACTGATTTCTACAAGGGGCCGCTGTGGTATCCAACAATCTGCAACCATTTGGGGTTTAGAAAGTTGGAAAAATTTTAACTCTATGTACATAGAGTTATTGTAGTATTCCTTGATAGCTATGTTGAAATTTACTCCTGAAAAATAATTTGGTTAGTCATCCTTATTCCTTTAATTCTTTAATTATCCATTTATGGTTTACATATCTGGATATATGATGCGTAATATGAAAAATGCAATGCCACTAGTACCACTTTGTCTTATGTATTTTTTCAGATCAATAGCATCTCTGAAAATACTATTCCTGTAAAATGTTTTGTGCTGTAGGCATCCCTGAAGGTCCTGTTTTTGTAAAATGTTTTATAACCTGCAGACTATGACCTGCAAGTCGCCATTACGGAAGCTCTGTGCAGAATGACATCAGAAAAACAAAGAGCAGAGTTGGCATGTCAGTGGTTTTCCATGGAGTTTGTGTCCAATGCATTTAAGGGAATTAAAGATTCTGAGTTTGAAACAGTAAGTCATAGGCAATCTTTTTCCAAGGAAGTAAACTTTAACAAATAACAATCCTGCAGGAAATTTCTCTGTTTTAACAGGACTGCAGAAAATTTCTTAACCAGGTGAATGGCATGCTTGGGGACAACAGAAGGTAAAGTAGAAATTCTTATTTATTTGTTTTCTTCTTAGCTCTGCTGCAAAATTCTGAGATGTTGATTAATTCTCATAGACAGGTGTGATCTAAAAATAGCTAATCATTAGTTGATATGTGCTTCTTTATCATTGACATAGGATCCTATCCATAGTTGAGATAGTGATCAATGAGAGTATTGTTGAAAATCTCTGCTAGGGAAGACGGACCTGAAAAGAAAGAACAAGCTAAGAGCTTTCTTTGAGTCTGTATGATCATGTGCTCTGCATGTTATTTAAATCATTATATGTCATGACAGCAAAGGGATTGTTTGATACCTGAATCTATCAAGCATATATTTGATTTGGATACCTACTTAAGATTATTCTTAATACACTAGCAGGTCATTAGGTCTTTGAACATAATAATTAGACCTGTGCTTCTGCTTTAACTGTAAGGATATATTCATATCTTCTCTTTTGGGGGAAGAAGTGCAATCAGGTGACAATCCTTAGAACTGCCTGTACTTCTGGATCTCTGAAGTATACAAGTTATATGTTGGAAGTACAATCCAGTTGCTCTGTTCAGGTGGGCAAAATTTATTTATAACATTTTACAATGTTTGACAAAATATCCTTTCCTTACAGAGTTTTTACATATCCATGTTTATCAGCAAGTCTTGATAAATATGAGGTAAGTTACAGACATAATCACATATCCAATTTCTGTTTGTGCAGCTGAAATATGCTTTTGATGTGTAGATAAGAAAAATAATGGAATAAATGAGACAGAAATTACTTTCAAGTGTACAGATGTCTGTGTATTTCAAGTTTCTTCAGATTGTAACACAAAGACTTAATTGCATGTTAGCTGTTAAAAATGTCTGTTCTTATGTCTTACACGTTGCCTTTTTGTGTTTTAGCTACGGATACCTTTGGATGAAAATCTTGAAGAATTTTGGATTGATTTTAACATTGGTAGTAGAAGTATATCTTTCTATGTGGCAGCAGATGATGCTGTAAGCTAATTCTGTCCCTCATACCTGATTCTTCTGAGGCAGTAAATTTTTTTTATTTTTTTTTCCTCCTAAGTATATCAAATTTGTTTCCCCACATTAATTGTGGAAGCTTTTTTTGCAACTCTGCTGATTACTGTTACACTGTTAGGCTTTTTTTTTTTTTAATGTTTAGATCCCACAATTTCAAAGTAACAGCTCTGTAAGTACTATTTTTATGAACAATTTACTATATAATTTTACATGTGAACAAAAAGGCATCGGAAACAACATATTCCAACAAGAAGTTGGAATATGAAGTTGCAATACCAGTTCTCATAAATGAGACTCAATTGCTTAGATGAATATTTCCAACAGAACTATTCTGAAATGTTATTTTCTTATAAATCGTATCTTTCGTGTCATTTCTTCTAACACATTTTAAACATTGACATTTTGTCTTCATTGAATAGTTTTGTGATCACAATTAATTGTAATATAGTAGAAAATTTTACCTAAAAATGTGTATTTTTTATGTAAGGCACAACAATGGGAAACAGTCATTATTCCAGAAGAAGAGGTAGAACAGTACAACCTTGAAGGTATTCATGAACATTATTTATTGTTTGTTACACACTAACTTGGATTTTCAGATTGTTAAAATCCTAGAGTACTGACTCAATTCTTAGAAAAGCAAATTCCTATCTAAAATACTATGTGTATGTTATTAAATTCTAAGTTAGGCATTTTTAAAATACTGTTTTTTTTTTTTTTGTTCAGAAAAAGACTCAAAGAAATTATTAACAATCAGTCTAAAAAGCCCGATGAGTGTGGGGGATCAAGGAGGAGATACTTTTTTTTTGTATTTTGATTCTATATTGGAAATCAAAGATGTAACCAGAAAGATTTACGGAGAACATAAATTTAAGGTAAGGTAAATAAATGGTAAGATTTAAACATCTTTAATAATAGATTATTTTTCTTTTTATTTATCGAGAATGAATGTCTCTTCCCATATGAATGTTGTTATAAATGTGGTTATTTTATTGATAGAGTTATATATAGTTATATATAGTTTCTGTCTATCATGGCTAATACAGAAAGACTTTTATCCATATTGTGTTAACTTGTGTTAACCTTCAGATGCATAAAATATTTAAAATGAATTGCTCTAGGAATTCATTTTAAAGAAAAGATTCATAATTCATTTTAAAGGAAAAATGCATTTGCATGGTGTAAAGGCAACACAATAGATTAATGTCAAGTTTTGCATGAGAAGTAGATTCTTAAAAATACAGAACTCTTTCAGAACTGGCTTCATGTCTACCGTGCTTATTCTTAAAAACTTAAACATTTTCTGTTGATTTCAACCTTGACATATTTTCTGTTGCATATTCTCTTTCTCCATCTCTCTGACTTAGGTCAGGGAGTTAAGCCAAACCTTTAGTCTCACTACTAACCACTACAATTTCAGGCTCTTCCTTTGGCTCGATCAATGTTATTTATGGGAAGCTGAAGAAGCTCTGATAAGAGCAAATAGGAGGGACCCATTGGAATCAGGCACTTGAAACTGGATCTCCATAACTTAAATCAATGTCCTGACTTTGGGGAATATTATGCAGTGGTATCAGTCTTTCTTCTTCTGAGTTGACGTGTAAAACTAAAGGGATGATTGTAACAGACTGGAATTTTAAAATGCAAAACATTTGTTCAGAAATTTTTAATCAACCATAGCTAATGAGGAATGCAGCTGCAAGCACTAAGATTTATTTTCCCTTTTATCCTGATTTCAGATATTGATGTGACTTAAATTCCTTTGTGTTCATTGTTTAAAAAAGTGGAGCCAAGTTAATATTTTATACTGATTTTTCATTTTACAGGGATTTAACAAAAAGCAGTCTACATCAATTGCCAAAACAACTGTGCATGTTGTTTTTGATGAAAGTGGATCACAGGTATTGCGCCTCAGAATGCGGGGAAATTTTTTTGTGTGTATATTATTTTTATATTCATTCTGGCCAGTAACTAATTTAAGATGAATCATTAATTGTCAGCGTCTTGAAAGATGATACTGTTAAGTAATTTCCAGTAAGCATGCAAATATCACCTCTGCATCTCTGGTGAGAGAATCAGAGAAAGTATGCAAATCAGTACTGCAGAAAAGTTCTTTCTGTGAATCACGTGTAATCTTGTAGTCTGTTCTTCCTAACAAAGTAACAGATACTTTTCAAAATCAATATGTATGGGCATTAATGTTCCTATCCAAATTCACACTGCAGAATTTCCCTACTTGGGTTAGGGAAGTTTATAAACTAAAAATATGTATGTATGTGCACATGCAGACTTTATGTATGTTAACAACACACATTATATGTCTCTGTGCATGTATATATACATAGAGAGCGAAAGAAATAAGTATTTAACACTCTTTCTTTTTTCTTTTTTTTTTTTTTTCTCCAAAATATTATGTAGGTTCTGGTACCAGAAAGTCAGTTTTCACCATGTTTGGGAGAAAAAGCTGGAGTAGAAGAGAAATCCAATGGGTTCAGAACCCAACAACTTCCTGAAACTGTGAGGACTCTGAATAAAAACAAAACTGAAGGCATATGCAAAGATGCTTCCTCCAAGGTAAGAATAGAGTTATCAAAGCAGGAAAAACACAAGTCTAAATATCTGTTGTATTTCATGATGTAAAAAAATAGATGTTTGTTATTTTATAATTGGAATATGATAATGCAGGTTTTGATTTTACTGCTTGACAGAAAGCTATATAAATCTCTTTTCAAAAAAAGGTTTCTCATTACTATTAGTATTACAGTTTCAAAATAAGCATGGTAAAAAACAATTGTTAATTTTACGTAATAGATCATTATGCTTTGAAAATTCTCTTTAGAATATTTCAAGAGTTGCATATATCTCTTTGTGATACGCATGTCTCGCAGCCTTTTGAGACTTAATGATCAGATATAGAAATAGCTGTAATTAGAGGCAAGTTCTGTAGGCATTGTGTTCACAGAGACCGATGCTTACAAAACAGCTTTGAGTTTGTCAAGATGAAATCTGTTTCCTGATTATGGAGATAAATTTAATGGGACTGATTCTATACAAAGGTGATTCTCTGATCTAAATTGCTGAACTATCAAATTTATGAAGTCTTCTGTTTCTTTTGCGAAAAAAGTATGAAGTTAAAAATGTAGCATATACCAACCAGCTGTATATTATATTACCAACCAGCTACAGATATGCTAGAGGTGGGGGAAAACATGAGGGTGAAGACCATTGCTTTGTCTTCACTGTCATGCAATGCATGCCCAATGGTCTCTAGTAAAGTCTTTCCTGATATTCTGCCATAGGGTACTGGATAATTTTGTGAAAACTCATGGAAATCATACCAGTTGCTTAGATTGTTAATCAGGGACAGAATTTGTCCCTTAATGAATTAATTTTAAAAAACAACTGTTTCTAATCTCAGTCAAAAATCTTCAGTTTTGATTATTAATTTATGTGCCATGGTGAACTTCCTCTAAACAGAAAAGTACAAAAAGCTCATCTGACACACCTGTGCTGATATGTGCAGCAATAGCAATTGACATTCCAATTAACAAAAAGACTCCTGGAAATAATTTTCTGAAATCTTGTTCTGTCATTCCTAAGACTGCATGTTTTTTGTCTGTTTGTTTTGTGTTCAAGCTAAACAGATCTTGTAAAAGGAAGGTGTCTGAAGCATCAGTGGTTATTCCTGGAACTGCAACGTTTCCTAAAAGGAGTCCACTGGTATTTATTAGTTCCTGTAAGTTGACAAGTGCTTTCAGGGTGAAAGTGTGATATAAACAGTCTCTGAAATATATTGTTAGGTAATTTCTGAAGGAGATAATTTGTATTGTTAGTGACATCTATGCAAATGACTAATGAAGATGAACATAACACAAGCTTGGGCTGTGATCCATTGCAGAACTGGAAATGGAGAATAGAACTCAATCTCTCCAGCAGATGATTCAGTCTTGAAATTTTCAAGCTAGCTTTCTGTATCATGTTGGAGAGCAGCAGCTCCAAATGTATTCGAAGCAACTGGAAGCCAGCTATTATTTGTTCTGCTGTCTCTCAGGGTCAGCTGCTAGTGCTAGAACAGGCTTGAGGAGTTCGTTCATGAAATAGAAGCAATTGGTTAAGAGCCCCCCAAACGTGATTTTTCTTCTGTTGCTTCATGGGATAACTAAATGCTCCTAGTTCAAAGAATTCTCGGTAGTGATTGCTTTTACAGCAGTTATACAGGGAAATGTGCTTTCTCCCTTTTACACATCTATCAGTTGTGTTTTGCTGTATTTAACAAGACTGTTCACAAACACGAGTCACTCATTGTGGTCGTTTCATAAAAACAACGTTTTTCTTCAAAGGCCAGTTGAATTGCCTGGCAGGAAAAGCAGTATCCATTGCAGATCTGAGCTATGGGTCTAGTGCTACCAATATTGACTTCAGCATCCCTTCTCATAGAGGAAAGGATAAAGAGAAGAGTTTTTCTTTACCACAAGTAGGAGTCATTGCTTTCGTACAAATGGTCATATTCTGACAGATTTTTAACACTTTCTACAATTAAGTAATTTTTAGGAAAAAAAAAAACTTTACAGGCTCTAAATGCATTTGGTAGTTGAATAGTGTGACTCAGACTTGAACAGTCTCAAATGCATCAATATCCTTGTTCTTGTGTGTTCATGTAGCATGTATAAATTAATAGGGTTAGAGCATAGAAACTAGAGCATTTTCAAATTAAGAAGAAATAAGAGAATTTCTTTGGCTTTTATTTGTCATTACAGTCTATAACAATTAAAATATAGTTAAATATTTTAATATGCAACTAGCTTCAGTAACAGGATTTAAGAACTGTTGCCAGCCTCCAGATATCCACAATCTGTTATTGATCCATTAACCTTTATGTAACTTAGTGGAAATCAGTAGAATTGTTACAGGTGCATTATGAGTTGATACCACCACTAGCTAATGTTTTTAAACTTACAGAAAAACATGGTCATGCCACAGATGTGGTAACCACATATTGATGGCACAAGCAGCAACTGTAATGGAAAAAAGGGTAGAATTCTAACATGTCTCTGGTTTGTTTGCAGCCACTCCCTGTAAAGCACGACTCAAATTACCTTTGCAGTTGATGAGCTCTGCTGAAAGAACTAATGTTAATGCTATAAATGAGACCAGAACAAAGAGTTTATATCAAGAAGTTACTGGAGTATGCACATCATCTGTAGCTAAGTCTTTTACTCAAAATAATAATGCTGCAGAAAGTGGGAGGAAAAGCCACTTAAATTCTTCCTGCTTTGTATTTTGGGAAGATTTTGCCATCAGTAACTTGAATTAAACCAACATAGTGCATTATTTTATTGCATATTTTCTTTTTGTCTTCTGAATTTCATACTTAGTGTCTGTGGGCAGACTGTCTCTTACAAAATTAGCCAGAATTTACATTAAGTCATCAATTTTGACCCTAGGATTAACCTGCTTCAACCAGTTCTTCTCCTTATACAATTTAGTAGGGGTGTGTACATGAAGTATCACATTCATTGTGCAATGCTGAAATACTTCTAAAGTCTATATAATACGTGCAGCAATAATTCTGAAATTCTAAATCTCCCCAATATTTATACACTCCTTGAATTTTTTTTTTTTTTAGTGTATTTTTGATCAGTGCATTTGCTAAACTCTAACAAAGCTATGTAAGTGTCACTAAATAGCTACAACTTGAGTATATGTATATATTTTTTTATTCTGTCCTGGTTCAGCAAAACCTTCAAACTAATGCTTTAATTTTTATTTCTATTTCTAAATATTTTTGGGGGTCAGATTTTAATCAAATTCCTTACTGGATTCTGAAATATTTTTCTTAGTATTGCCATGCTTTAGAAGAAAACTACTACAAATAAGATGTCTAGTTTAGATTTTTTTAAGTATTACTTATTACTAAACATTTACTACTTTGTGTGGATCGTAGATGTTACTGTTATTGTCCTTTTTAGGGTAGACAGAAGTATACACTAGACAACGAATTTGGTGAAAGCCAACAGAGTTTCACAAGGAAGTCACAAACCCGAAATGAGGCAAAACTATCTGAAAAGGTATCAAATCACTACTTCCGTGAACTGAAAAAAAAATATTTTTTGGGGGAAAATACAACCTTTAAAAGTGATGCTACATATAGTCCTCTGCTAATATACTTTATTGTCTTACTATGTTTATAGCAAATGTATGCTGAACAAATTTTAGAAGTGTTACAGGAGACGGAACATGAGGCCAAACAAAAGCCAACTTCAGGCAAGTAGCTTTGCAAGTGTTGATAGTTCTTGGGTTTTTTGTTTGTTTATTTTGTTTTATTTTACTTTTGTGCATTTGTTTTATTATAATGATTATAATAATGATTATTATCTCATTTAGATGAGATATTGGACGTTGTTCCTGATTCTCAACCAATAGGAAGATGCAAAAAATCTTTGTAAGTATTGGAAAATAATCCAAAGTAACTGCTGTTAAAATTAGTATTTTGAAGAATTTAGTATTTTGGAGAGCATTAGGTTTAAGTTTTCCAGAGTTGAAATTTTGATATATAGCTTTAGAAGATTCCAGAATTTGTCTTCTATTCTCTGACAGGTGTATTAAGAACTGTTAGTGTGAGTTTACTTTCTTATGTGTCTTGTTTGTTTGTTTTAATTTTAAAATAGTGATATCAATATAGCTGATAAAATTACTTCATGACCCTGGCTTTTCTGTGGTCTTATAAACAGATTTACCAATTTAATAATTCTTCAGTTGCCACCAAAACAGTATTTCTTAACAAGATCATAGTAGGAGTTAGGTTCAAGCAGTGTTTTATTACAAGCAGATTAATTCTTCCAGGTGACATCAGAAAACAAAATACAAATGGCACAGGGGTTTATGTGCAAGTGAACCATGCCATAAAAAGGTAGTGCATATTTCATATGTTTGTAATTCCAATAGAGGCAGCTAGAGTCAACTTGAATGGTGACCATTTTACAATGGCTGAATTTTACCTTATCGACAATATCTGATGTGCATAAGTATCTACTAGTTACCACACATTTCCTATTTTGTGATTATGTTTATTGTAATTAAGACTGCTTTCTGCAATTCATTCTTATTAAGATGGTATTGTTTTTGTTAGGTTGCCTGGTCTTTTGGAAAACTCTTTTGATAGAATAAAAACATGGAAAAAACGAACGTGCTCTGTTCCTGAGACTGATATAACAACTTCAGACAAACGAAAGCTAAATCCAATGTCAGGGGATACATCCCATCCAGGTTATGTTCATATTTTGTTAATTGTTATGCTAAAAATGTTTCTGATTTGTTTTTAACCCAGTACTACCCAGTACTCTTTTTTTTTTTAATCTCCCTATATTAGTTTCTAGGCTTAGTGAAATAAAAAGCTTATTGCTCAATTTTTGGAAGTACCTTTCCAGAAAAACAAGGAAATAGGAAAAAGAAAAAATGAAATTGACACAATGAGGGCAAAAAATTGAAAATACTGAGTCGGCAGGCAAACATTATTAATCATGTTGAACAGAAAATGTTAAATACAGAAGGGATTAATTTTTAACTACTGTTGAAATATAATTTAAAATGTTCCTTTTAGCTAGAGAATCCGAGACATCTTTGAATTCTGATTTTACAAAATACAAGAATGCAAAAGAGGAAGCTGATATTTCCATTAGAAAAGAGACTGCGAATAATAAGCAATCAAAGACAGTGAGTTTATTTCTTTAATTTATAATTAAGGAAAGTGTCAGATATTCAACATTTCAAAATTCTGATGATATATTTTTATATATCTCAGAAAATTATCTGCTGTTAAGCTTCCACTAATATAGAATGAATTAATGTCAAGTAAAACATTTTTTTCCACTATGACTTAAGATTTGCTTTCTTTAAAATAAATAGATGAATAAAAACTAACTCCTATTTTATTTTCTCATACATTACCTGTAGAATGAACAGTAATTGCCAAAGGCATATGAGTTAATACTTGAGTTTGACTGTCTATTGAAATTAGGTGATTTTTGGGAAACTACAGTCCTGTTGCAGCTTTGTCCTTCTGTGGAATGAATTCAAAGTTAAAAATCTGACAAAATGTTGTTACAGAAAACAAAGTCTAAAGAAATGAAAGAAACAACAAAACTACTAATTAGTAACATCAGTGACAGATATAAACAAAAGACTGATGATAAAAACAAATCTAGAGACTCATCGGGTTATAACAGGTATGATGTGAACTACTTATGTGCTTATTTTTTGGTGTTTGTGCATGTGGCTTTGTGTGTGACTTCTGTCTTCAGGTATTTCACATTCTGCTTTCATCAGAAATGTTTGTTAGCTTCTAGTAAACCTCCTACCAAAGTGCGGGAGACTAGGAGTCTTGTCTAGTAGTTCCAATAGCTAAGATCACTGCAGGGGCGGTCAGAAATTCTCTTGTCAGAATGGTCTTTCACTTATCCACTCACTGACAACACTTCTCATGGGAAAGAAATAGCTGGGACACTTAATGCATGTTACATAATGTATGTGCCCCAGTAAGGAGGACTCCTTGTTTTAGTTCAAGGTTCCATCTTGTATTCACTCAGCATTTTTCTAGTGATCCAAAGTTCTCTTCCTGAAGAGTTGACTGGTAGATGATTTAATGTTTTTAAAGAAAAGTCAGTCATATGTTACAGGCACTGCTTCTATGAGATATTCTGTGGATACAATTTCCACATATTCTCTTTTACAGTTTGGTTGTAAATGAGTGCAAAGAAATGGAGAGTCTGCTGGATTACTTCGCTTTTTAAAGGCTTTGGGTAGAGATTTGAAGATAGGTGGGATATTCAGCATAGTGGTGTGATCTGGGAATGCTTTTTTTTCTAGAACAAAAATGAAAGGACTTGATACAATGAATGTTTATGAAAATTCCTGTTAATCTGCTTGTGTTAGTACTATAATGTCTGACTAGCTGTTAAATTTGTCTTGAGGTGCCTTTTTGGCCTTAGCATTTGGGTGTAACGGAGAGGAAAACTTGGATGAATTAGTTCAGACTTGTATGAGTTCTGAAAAATTATTTATTGAAATTCAGTATTGAAATGTGAAAAAGCATTTTTCTTGTGTAAAACTGAAGCAAAAAACCTTCAGAAAGTAATATATAAGATTCATTTTTAGGCTATGCTGTCAACACAGGGATAATTTTTTTTAATGCTTTTACTTATACAAGCAGTATGTTAATACATATGTTCTAATTACTGTTTAAAAAATGTAACCTTATTTCATTTAGATCACATTTACATAAGTCCCATTTCAGAGTCTATAAGGTATACTTAAATTATTGCTTTTTTTGGAATATGCTTTGTTATATCATAAGTATGCAAAAATGCTTCACAAATACTGGGATGTAAAAAGTAAAAATACAGTGACAGCTAGTGGATGTAAACAAATGTTAAATATTTTTGTAGAAGTTGTGTGTGTGTATATATATAGAAAATAGTTTTAATAAGTATTTTTGTGTTATCTGAAATAGAATTTATATGGGCACCTATGAGTGAGGGAAGTGCAAATTTATTCCTAGTTACATACTGTATAATTCAATCTCACGTTATTCAATGAATTTCTTTTGAGTAGGGAATCTTTTCAATGTAGCAATACTACAAATTTAGGAGAAAGATGGTGTTGTAAACAAGCTGGACTAAATGAGACTATAGAGTTCTTAAATGGGAAATAGCCCTGACAACAGGATGAGTTCTCATACCTTTGGGCAAAAAAGATTCAATGAATTGAATATCCTTAAGGAATGAAAATATACATTGTGCATTTAGTTTCTACCAGCTCTTGTCTTCTTGTGCCTTACTGTATTATTGCTTATCAGATATGAGAGAATTTGAACATCAGCTAGATTTTTTCATACGTTTACGTGTTTGAATCCGTAAGTCCAAATCCAGATATGTAACTTTTGATTTTATGTATAGGAAAAAGTTCAGAACAGAAACCTGAAAACTACTACTTTTCTTATTGTAACTGCAGGTCATGTTATGTGAGTAGTAGAAACAATTTCAAACAAAATCTCCAATTTTTCCTATCTATTTTGGGATATGATGATTAATTCACCCACAAAAATGTTCTGTGTGCTTATTTGACAGGGATGATATCTACAACTTCAACATAAGTGGGCTTGATGAGCCTACAATAAAGCTTGGAGTAAGTTTGTTATATCTCTAGCTTGTGTGTGTAAATAGCTATGTAATTTTCAAATGTGTAATAATGTACACTAACACAAAGTTCTGGCCATTGGAATCTTTTCCAGTGTGTTCCTGAACTGAGAATGAAAGAGCATAAATCTATTATTAGAAACAGTTGCTCTTCTGTAAGAAGAAAAGGGAAAAGGAAAGGCAACTTTTTTGCTCAGTTGTTAAAATGAAAATTTAATAAAGATAAAAACAAAAGACAATACTAGGCCTTTTATTGTTGAGAAGAGCTTGCTGAGTAGAAGGCGGCAGTGGACAAAGCGATTGTAAACTAATCTATTAAGTTTGCCAGCAGCTCCTGCTGTTTTTTACTATCAGCTCTTCTTTTAAATAATTTCTGAGATGGAAAGTATCATTCGAAGTTTTTTTTAAAGAGTATCTTGAATGAAAATTCTTAGTTGTTTCTCACTTACTTTTTACATTTTCAGGTCCAAGAATTGTGTGTTACTGAACTGAGTGTTCATACAAATCCAGCCAAAAAGGGGTAGGGATATTGTGTCTTAGTCCACCATGATTGTCATCCAGAACAATCTGTTTTGCTCAGCCTTCCTGTATGCCAGTCCAGGGAACGTATGAGTGACATCCAAGTTGAGATGTTATCACTTTTAATAAATGTAGTTACCGTGGTATCCAGGGCTATTTAAAAGTGTTTCTGTGGGAAACTTGTCCATAACCTGATCAAAATGAAATAGTGCATTTCATGAAGTAGAAAAGTTTCGCATTCTTCTTGGAATGCTGTAGGGATATAATATCCTGGAAAGAGGGGATGATTTTTTCATTAATAAGCTGCCTGCAAGAGGAAAGTTTTATTGTTACTATGTGTCCCTGGTTGTCTCTAAAACATAAGATACTCTTTAGGACTTAAGTGAACAATTTTTCTTGAAATGGATATAAAAACAAAAATTAATATTTAAATCCTTAATCCCTGCGTATGAATAACAGAAAACTTTAGAAAAAATATTTGACAGTTTTGATTTTTTCTTCAGAGGTGTTTTAGTTTACTTTGTTTTCTTTTTTCTTTTTATTAAGGAATTTATGTGAAAGTAAAATTAGCGCTGAAGCAGAAGGAGAAAAAAAAGTAAGGCAGAGGTTTTTGTGCATCAGTTTATGTATTCTTCCTGCGTTTAAATACCACATGTGTTAGTGAAAGGTATATTCTTAAATGGTCTTCTGTTTTTATTTTTTGTTTGTTTGTTTTTTATAGACTAAAAACAATCGAAACAGGAAGCATCTCTTTAGTGACACAGATACGGACTATAAAGGTGACGACAGCAAGACAGACATTAGTTGGCTGCAAGAATCAAATAGAAAATCTAAACCACAGTTAATTGATTACAGTAGAACTAAACACTTAGTGAAATCAGTGAGCACAGAAAAAAGTAAGATTTGTTTATGTTCCTTAAGAATGATATATTAAATTTATTCACAGTTGCTAACTCTGCAGTGCATAGTGTGCTATTAAATATACAACATGTTTTTATTGTCTTATTCACAAGGAATTTTAGAAATAGTTTTCCTAATCATTTATGAGTTGTGAGGGTGGGGGGCAGAGGAGTTAGATTTGTTAGTTCTTTTAAGAAAAAACTTCTACTTCTTAACTAATGCACTGAAAGCAGTTTCGGGTTTGTGGAAATAAAAGTGACTCCACAGTTTTACTGTAAATGTCAAACATCTACCTTTGCTGCTGCTACTTCTAACACTGTTTATCTTGACGGCAGGTAAATTCCCTGAACCTCCATGCCAGGTTGATTTGCCTAAAGCAGAAAATAGAAAAAAGAAAAAGGTGACTGTAACTTAAAACTTGACTTGTAATAGATAGTCAAAATAACTCGCCAAAAGAATTGCTTTTTAAATTACTTTGCATAAGTATATGCAATTTCTCTATGCTTATTTCAAATCGCTTACAAAATCCATTTAGGTCTTTTCGGGTAGTATATTCTTTTTATGAAGTATTTTAGCTTGTATTTCAATAATAATACTAGCTAGGACTTACAGTGCTCATTGTACTTCACTCATGGAAGTTTTATTATTTAGAAATATGATCCTGCTTAATAGCCACCTTCTCTGTTGAATATGCCATTAGCTTTTCAGTGAGGATTTTAATTTGGGTAGTATGCTTAATTGCATTTAATAGCTTTGGGACTTTTTTTTGATGAATATAGTTATGTACTGCAGCTTTGCAAAGTATAATGTTAAGATTAATAAAGTATTAATTGCAAAATATTGTAAGCTTGTTGATTTAATAAACTACACCTGGTTATGAACATCTTAATGGAAGATGCTTGTAAATGGGTGAAGGCCGTAGTTTAAAAGCAGAAAACAGCCTCTCCCCTTTTACAAAGTCTTTTTAAGATTTGTCATAGTTAGTCAAAGCTATTTAATTTTAATAATTTATATAAATTCAATGCACATCGTGAATATGAAGATATGGTCACACTATGCAGGATCTAGTCCACGTAAATCTAAGCAGTATAGAATTTCAAACATTGAAGTACCCAGTTTTAATTTACTTTTCCTACTAAATGTGCCTCAGTATTGAATGTCACCAAACCTGCTCATGCAGAGTGTCTATTTTGGAGAGGTAGGGTTCCCCTGAGGCTGAGAAACAAAACACAAAACTCATTTCTCACATTGTTACACAGGAGGCAGGGAATGTTGCTCCAATCTTAAATTTCTGGTATTTATGCATGGTGCTCATCTAGCTTTAAATTGTATAGATGACACTACCTCTCAGAGGTCTTTAGAAGGTCAGTCTTTCCATCATTTTAGATACTTCTTTGCAAAGAGCTAGGTATTCTGCTGAGCTTGGATGCAGTTATGCATTTAAGCAGATGAATTTTTTTTATGCAAAATGAAATTCATCTGGAGTAGGGCAAAATTAAATGAGGAATTTCTGTTTGTATTGAAAAGCTTCATGACTTTTGTAGAACTGCCAACAGAGATAAGTGGAAGTACTTGTACCGTAATAATCTCTATTCTATAACTTCCCATTTAACTTTTTGACATAATCTGATGGTTTTCTAGGCTCTTTTTTGACCTTTTAATACCAAAACTGATACTTTTATTTGTTAGATTTGCTAGACTAGATCATTTTAATCTGGAGAATAAGGAAAATATTTTCCCTAATGAATTAACCAATATTATTTGCATGGTAACTGAGAATATTTTGTTTAGTTGTTTTGAAATACTGGATTCTAAGTAATTAAATTTATACTTGTAGTTATTCTTATGTAAATTGAAGATGTTTTTATTCTTCCAAAGACAGTGATATCTAAAAAGCAAAATGACCAAGCTAGTGAAATGATAGAACAAACTACCAGAACAAAGCGACCGCGAAAAGCTGCATTAGCAAAAAATTACAAGGAACCTTCGAGTTCAGAGTCAGAGAGTGAAAAATCACCTTCACCACGCACCTCTAAGAGAGAGAAACCAAAAGCACAGGTAAATAGTTGCACTATATTCCTAAAAATCACCTTCCGAAGCATCTCCAAAGTCAATTCTGAAATTTGAGTGCAGAAGACGAACAAGTTGAACTGAATTTTCTGTAGCATTCACACTTTCTGCTGCCCTCCATGTTAATTATGAGTGGTTACCTGCTACAGAAAACTAGTCGTAAATATTACCCTAAACCTGAAATCTGTTAATAGTAATTCACTTTCTCTTTCTGAAATTTGTTCTGCTCTGAAGAACTACAATGTCCTTTGCTTAAGAAAGTTTGAAAATGTCTGTGTTAATGGGAGATGTTAGTCAAGTGTAACGGTAATTTCCTTGAGAGCATAATGTGATTTTGATCCCACTATACCTATTTTGATGTACAAAGATAATGTTTACTTCAGAGAAATTGAGTATGTCAATACTGGTAAGTATCTAACTCTTTTTTTTTTTTTAATTATTAATTTTATATGCAAACCAACATTATAGGGCTTAAGCATTTTCATTCTTTTAGCTTAAACTTTAATATACATGGAAAAGTCTGTTAAATTCAGTGATTAATTCCTAAATCAACAGTAATTGTTTGCAGCAGTAAGGAACTGTATGAGTAGAAATTTGAATACTGAATTACACAAATTGAATACTTATTAACATTAGAATATCTGATATCTTTCTAATGTTCTTTCTTCTGGGGGGGTCTTCTGTTTGTTCAACTGTACACATAGAGAATACATTTTTACCTATTTGCACACTTTTGTATGTTTGAAAGTAATATTTTTGTAAATGCTCTATTTCAATAGGAACATATAAATGGGCAAAAGAAAAATAAGAATCAGCAGAAGGAACTACAGAAAATTTTATTAGTGGAATCAAAGAAGAAAGAAGTCTATCCACATAAAGCATTTATTAAATCAAAGAATTCTGTAAATCCAATAGAAATTGAAATGCCTTCATCTGAAAGTCCTAGGTCACTTGAGGCAATGAGATGTATGTATTTTGATTGTAAGTTTTGGAGATACTTTATAGAAAGTTGGAGTTTAAATGAGGATTATCACAGTAACAGTTATATTTATTTTATGCTTTTAAAATATGAAATATCCTATAATTCAATGTGTATACCATATAATATAAGAAAATGTGTTAAGATATCACTAACATTGTTATAGATTTGTAGGATAATTTGACATTGGAAAAGTACAGAAGTGCATTATGTAAGTGAAAGTAGGCTGCTGGAATTCATCTGGGGCCTGCTAGAGTAGAGTAGAGGGTGCAGACAATTTTCAGTATGGCAAAAATGACAATTCAGCAGAGTGAGATTTTGTGCACTGAGTCTTGTAAACACCAAGAGCTTGCGCGATTAACAATATTTGGCTTTAACATATGATTATTCCTTTCATTCCTCATGCTCACAGTTAAACAACTGTTTTCTAGGTGCTGAAAGACTGTCAGAGGGTGATTTTATGCAAGAACATATATCTAGTGAAAGATCACCTGGGCTTCAGGGGTCTTCACCAGAAAAAATGGAATCTTTGAATTTTGTGGAAGGAATCTCTCCACGCAATCTCTGTCCACAAAAAAAGAATACTCAAGCTATACATCTAAATCAGTCCCCTGGGACTATTGGTCAAATGTTAACCCTTGGGAATAAAAGTTTCTCATCCGTTCTAAATGCAGCATCTTTGGTAAGAATATCAAACTACTCTCCTATTTTTTCAGTATTTGTTTTTTAAATAAAGCTGTTCCATTAATCTAAGTCTTGAAATGGCTTTTGTTTTCCATCCATAAACTGAACATAGCTGACATAAATTCATTTCGGATTTGTACAAATATAAAAAAGCTTGACAATTGCTTTGTGCAGATTCTTGGACAGTATTCATAGTAGGACTTCTTTGTGGAGAAGAATCTTTTTTATCTCAATTTGAATGTACTCTAAATACTTTGTCTTCTTTTCATGCTAAATGTGCATTTTTTTTTTTCCTGCTGCTGCTATTTTTTTTTCGGGTAAATACAGTAGTTCATTATTATTTATTAATCTGCTAGCTTTAGTACACTTTCGTACTTACCTTCTCAATTATGGTTTTGTTATTTGCTAATTTTTAGCTCAACTTAACTCCGGTAACCACATATAAAGCTCTCAGTGAAAGAAAAGCAGAGGGATCAGTATCTGAAACATGTGAAGCTAATGAAGATTCAAGTCTTAAGCTGTGCTCTTCAGAGAAACTTCCTCTTGAAAAAAAACTGCAAGATATCACTAAACCTATCATTGGAAGTAGAGTATGTTACTACATCCCTCTTATTTTCCTGGAAAGAACTACACCTTTTCTTATATTCACTTTACAGTTGATGTCATTATCTTAAATGTAAATACAGAAAAAGATAAGAAATTTAATATATGTCTTCTGTTTTATAATATTATAAATCTGTCTTACATATCTTAAACTATTTTTCATGTGGATGAAAAGAAAGAATTGAGTCTCAACAAGACCAGTTATAATTAGTATCTTAAGAGAGGATAATTGTCTTTTTGACTTTTACTAACAAACCGGTTCATAAAGAAAGAATTACAACATCTTCATGCAGAAATTCTTCATGTGGAAATGTGCTGTCATAGTGTTAAAGTACTTAATATAGAAATTATTGTGGTACTGGCAAATGAACTACTGTACCTTCATACCAATTTTCATTAATATTTATTATAGCAAAACACCAGCACTAATGACTCTTTTAAGAAATACTTTTTATTTTTAAACTAAGAAGAGGTAGACCTTATTGGTTGCTTGACTCTTTGCTATCATTGCTTGTTGATGTGATGAAGGATTTATTTTTTCTTTTATATAGCAAGATTATTTAAAATTCATTTAGTATTTTTCCTTGCCCTGGTTGTGTTTATAGATTAAAGGAAAGCAGCATAAATATGGGTTTCTGATGCAGACTTCTGAAGTGTGGAAGCTAATATGAATTGACCTTTCTTTTAGGATTCTTTGCCACCATCTCCGTTATCAACTTCCAGTGGAAGTAAAGTGCAGTCCTGGTGTGAAGAGCCTTGTGGCCCCATACATGAGTCTGGTACAACTGTTTAATTTAAGACAAAAGTCTTACTGTGTGTGTCTGTAATATTTAATAAAAGCATTTCTTTGGCATGCAAGTATAGCTCAAGTCTTTGAATCCTATTCTTTTATATTTTTTCATTTTTTATTCATTTTCAAACTTCATATTATTGTTTAACATAAATCTTAATGCTTTTGCACTTCTTTAAATATCCCCCACTATCTACATAAACTGAAAATCTGTCTCCAAAATACAGTTTCTTTCTAATATGGGTTAGATGTATCAAGAAGCATTTTCATTGATAATGATAACATTGATAAATAGGATTATTGGGAAAAGTATGGCTTGATATGAATTTTATTTAGGGAGCCAGTTTTGCATGGACGAGTATGTCGTCATCTTCCCTTTGAATTCTGTTTATTTACTAGAAGTACTCATACCTATCCAACTTGCCATCTATAAATGTAGTGCTCACTATTTTTTTATATGGTTTTGGAACTTCATAGCCAGGACACCTGCTCTTAGACATTTGATCTGAAGGGAAAAAAAATTCCTCTTTTCGCTTTCAGTGCCTTTGTGTTAAATAATCCTAAAACTAAACATTGTCTTCGTGTTTATTAAAGGACCAACTGTACGTACGTTTTTCAAACGAAGGTACCACAGTGATACAGAAAGCAATTCTGAAGAAGTAGAAACAAAAAAACAGGAGGAAAAGAAAGGAAACAAAACAATAAAGATGCAGCCTAGAAAATTATTTAAACCAGATGATGATACTGCTTACAGAGGTTAGCTGTTGAGTTAAAGTTGATTTAAAGTATAGTTGTGCAAAACAAATGACTATTTAAAAGTATTCATAAAAAAGTAACCATAAAAAATTTACATATAAAATAATACAAATAATAAGTACATAAGTTGTCTCTATTTAAAAAGTCAGAAACACAATGTGAAAATAGAACCGTATCAGCTACTTACTTGGTGAACTAAGCTTTATACTTTAATAGTAGCTTGTTGGCTCCTGATATAACTACAGACAGGATGATTCTTTTTATTACTGAGTTGTGACTCTTTTTTTTTTTTTTTTTTTTTAAAGTGTCTAAAAGTATATCGACTCTATCTGTAAATGATCTGCCTGTTTTGGATGGAGAGACTTGGGAACCAGGTTGTTCAACTATCAGTATATGTCAGAAGCTCCAAGCAGAATTTACTAGGAAAATCCAGGCAAGGCATTTCACATACAATATTGATTGTTTGTTTAGGTACATATAAATAATAACTTGTATTGCATTACAGAATTTGCTTTAAAGAACGTGGATATAGCTAAGCACATGTAGAAGCTAAGAAATTATAGACTTAGGACTGTTTGTAAACCTTTTTTGATTCCGATTAGATAATCGCCCTTTCTTCTTGTGATCTGCCTTATTTTTTTTTTTCTCTTGGGAGAAACAAGGTTATTTATCTGAAGTATACTGCATTTTGGTTTTCAGTTGTTAGAACTTGGTGAATTTAACTTACAGAAAAGGAAGACAGCCCAAATAATGCTTTCACTCATGTAAGACAGCTGCAGACACACATCACATGCTAGGTTTCCTGAAAACAGAGAAAGTATACATTAGTTTTTGAAATAATTTATATTCTGCTTAAAATAGACTTTTGACCAAAATATGAACTTACGTATCTTAATCTATCATTAATAAGTAGCTTTTTCTGAAGGATAACAGTGAGGATTATAGAGCACTGGAACAGGATGCCAAGAGAGGTTCTGGATTCTCCTTCTCTGAGATCTTCAAAACCCACTTGAATGCAATCCTGTATCAAGTGCTCTAGGTGGCCCTGCATGTGGATGGAGGTTGGAGTAGATGATCTCTAGAGGTTCCTTCCAACCTTAATCATTCTGTGATTCTGTAATAAGGAGATAATGTAATAAAGATTGGGTTTTCTCTGAACCATCTATGATATTAAATAATTACAGTGCTTAATATATTAGTAGGTTTTTATTAAAGTGAAAATAATCTGAAACTAATTCTAAAACATATTCTTCTAGAGACGATCACGGAAAATGGATAATTTTACTAAGCAGTCATTAAGAGCTGCCCACCAGCATTTGGCAACAATGAGCTATCAGCTTCATGAATGCAGGTCTATATCAAAATATAATTTTAAAAGACATTTTAGATGTAACAGGTACCTTCTAAATGTAATTTACTTTGTTTTCGTAGGATCAGGCAGCTGGACAAATTTCATTTTGCTATCACTGAGGAGCTTGAGAATTTTGAGAAAGATTCTCAGTCCTTGAAAAATATGGAAAAGGAATTCTCGGTTTGTACTTGATTTTATCATGAGGGGAAAAAAGTATTCGAGGTTCGAGTTCTTTTTTTTTTTCCCATATAATCTTTAAATTATTTTGTTCTTGCTTCACAGGAAGCTATACATTAAGCATACATAATGTACCTATATACACTAAGTCAAATTTTAAATAGCTTCTTTCAGATGTCAAGATTGACTTATGCCATGCCCTTAGAATTTCTAGGCCATCATTATATATTTTTCTTTTTAGATGAAACTACTATTCTTAATGATCTGATTACACCACTTAATATTTTTCATGTCAACAGAAGATTTTTTTTCCCCTCTTTCAAGGCATCGCTTGGTTTTATTTTCACAGCATTTAAACTATGGTTAAAACGTTGTGGATATTCTGTTCTGTAGTTTGAAAACTGTACTCATTCTGTGAAAATAAACCTGAAGTTCCTCATCTTGCTGAAATAACTTTTTCTCCTGGCCTCCTCCTCCCCTTTCTTTTCTTTTTTTTTTTTTTTTTTTTTTTTTAAAGCATTTGTGGTGACTCCATAATCCCTATCCATTCTGTACTGAGTCTCTGATAGCAAGTTTATTTATTCATATTGGTTATTATTCAGTGTCCATTTATAAAACATTTTTTTCCTACTGATTTTATATTTTTTGTTCCAGAATTTTTGGAAGAAACATGCACATACTTTTGTTACATACATGAAAAATGAGCAGCAGAGGTTAGTAGACTTCCTTAATGCTGATCTGAGATGTTGTTCATCCAAGGTATGAATTTTGCTAAGGAATATTTTCTGTGTGATTGCTGTCCTCCATAAAGAAGAGTTAACATGCATTAGAAATAGAGAAGCTGTGTAAAAATGTAATTAGTATCCATCTAAGTGTCTACGCATCTACTGCAATATTCCAAAGTTAATAATGACCGTAATATTTATCCATGGTTTCAAGTGCTAATTACTACAAATGAAGGGATGTATATTGTGCATGGTTTATCTGTATGTAGCAAAGTAGTTTGAACTGCATTTTATTTCCTTAGAATTCAGGTTCTTAAAACTTCATTTGAAAAAAACATCTACCATGCTCTTGATTATGAGGAACATATTTTTACTTCTGAGGTATGATAAGCTTTCATTTCTGTGTTGGTTTTGATCATTTTTTTTATTTCATTTTATGCCAGCAGATACTTTTTTTTTTTTTTTTTCCAAAGAATGTCTATGCTAGCACTATATTAATGCATAAGTATCTCTGTAGTTTTTCATTATCATAAAATATTCTTTAGCGTAGCAATATTCAGCTTTTTGGGGCTAGAAGACTTGTGCAATTATTGGGAAAACTGCTGCAAGGTTTATGCTGTATTCCATGGCTTTGTTTACCAATGTTTATCATCTCAGAATGACACAAATTAGACACAAACCCCTCCTTCCTCAGGCTGATGCATACTTGTGCATCTCTTTCTCGGTCAGTTATAAACCATTTAGGGATGTAATTACCATCTTGAAAACATGTTAATGATTGTGAACAGGGAAAAAGCATTCAGTATATTTTATAGATGCATCTGATGAAAGAAGATATGAAAGGACTTCAAGAGAAACTTCTTAAAGAAATGGTAAATGGAGTTATATTCCTTTTTATTATTTTTAAGCATAGATGTTTCCATGTTGACTTACGGAAAATTAGTTTCTCAAACACTATCGAAAGAAAAGTTCAGATAAATATCATGGATACTTTATACTGTAAACTTATCTAATTGAGATAATTAAGATAGATATGGATATATTAGTTCTGGGTCTTATTATGCTCAACCCTAACAGGGAAAGGAAAAGTACCATATTTCAAGTATATTAATGTAACGGTATATACTAGAATTACATTTTAAAGGGATCTTATTTAAAATGTGTGATTGATAATGCTTTGTGCACAGCAAGAAGAGGAGCTCTTTAATGTTCGCAGAGGACTGCAGACACTATTTCTATCAGAAGACAGAAAGTTCTAAACTAATAATTTCAAATACTTTCCTGAAGTTCAAGATGAATATAAACAGACTTTTTTAAAAATGTAAAATTTGATGATTAGGGTTTTTTGGGGGTGGAGGGGAGGAGTTGGTTTTGTTTTGCTTTGTTTTGAATTTTACAATCAAAGCAAACTATTGTAATAGAATAGTTCTCTCTAATGCGATTAAAATCTTTTGTAGATAAGATTTCTTCTGTTAGATTTGGGATTATTTTATTTAATTTGCTAAAATTTGCTAAAATATGCACTTTTTGGATTTTTAGCAAAGTGCTATTTTTGAAAGATTTTGGCAAAGTGCTATTTTTTAGCTTATTTAACTGCCTTTCAGCCAAAAATAGCCTCTTGCAATCCATGTTTTGGGTCTGCATATACAGAATATCTCTTTCATCTGATCCAGAATATTGTCATAAAGTCTTAAGAGGTCTGTCCTCTTAATCTGTCGTAATAGACTTCAGTGAATTTCTAACAGAAAATTGTAAAGGGAGTATTGTTGAACTATGTTGCAAGTATTTGTATTAAATGCTTTAGGAAAAACTTATCTCGTCTTGTCTCCTTTTTACACAAGCATGTCATTGTCATCTTGCTTTAAATCTGTAATAATTTTTGCATTCTAGTAACAGAAGATCTATTTTTAGCAAGTATTTTATGTATGACGACAGCTAGCAAGATGACCTGATATCTGTAACTCAGAGATATATCCTATATATTAATATCTGTTCCATGTATCTAGATTTCAAACTCATAATTTACTCTTCCCTGTTGCTGTCAGGCAGTAATTAGGATGCTTCCACTGAATAGCTTAGACATGCAATATTTGCATGTCTAAGACATGAAATATAATGAAATATATTTCTCTAATTTTTTTTTTACATTACAAAACCCCAAACTATGTAGTATTTCAAAGTTCATAAGCAACCTTTTAGTCTTTGTTTGCAATGCTGTAAATACTCTTCATTTTTTTTCCAGTCTAGAACAATACCTTTAATATTTTTCATTTAATATTTAAGCTCTGTTAAAGAAATGGGGGAAGAGGGATTTACAGCTGATGCAGAGGAAGTAATGGTTGAGGAGACTAAGTTGGAGAATGTGTGTGTTTTAGAGCTGTCTGCATGATGCAGAGCTCCCTGTTTAGGATGGCACTGACTCCAGGTAAACAAAGCAGTATTTTAGTAGCTTGAGCTCAGGACTGCCCTAACAGAGCTTTTGAGGGGAGCCTGAAGAGGGTGCTGCACACTCATCTGTAAGTCAGTTGATGACCACAGAGTAATGCATTATCCGATTTCAGACGAACAGTTCCTCAGTTGTGTTATAGCCCTTATTTTATAATTAATTTTTACAGCATATTTTGAAGCTTGGTTTCCTTTAATATGACATATACTTCTGTAATTTGTTCAATTAACCCTATACCCTCAGGACTTTTGTGTAATTTTTTGTTTGTTTTGAAAACATTGAGCAGAAATTTTCTGCTGAATCTCACCACTGTCTGCATCTTTGGTGATACTTAAGTTTCCTGTTCCTCATTCTTTTTTGGCTTGCCCATGCAATTTCTCTGTCACGCAAGTGGTTTATTCTCCAAGACAGGCTCTTTGAGCCTGTGATCACTTGCTATCTCCACTAGATGGACCTCTTGAGATGATAAAGATCTCTTACTGGTTTAAATTGTTCAACTGTATATGAAATACTGTTTCCCCTTATCTATGCAAGCTTTTAAAAAGTGCACTCCAATTTCTTTTCTTACTGTTTAAGATATATTGGAAACGTAATACAGCTGCTATTTTTAGCAAAGTCTCATGGTGAAGTGGAAGAATGCAATTGCATTGTCAGCTAGAGTCTTTACCCCAGCACCTTTAATTTATAAAAACATTGACCAGATGCAACAAAGCTGGAATAGATGAAGCCTTTGTAAAATGTTACTGTTGAAAGTGTTTTTAAAGGATAGTATCTGAAACTGTTGCAGAGATTTCTTTTCCCTTAAAAACATTCCATTTAATTGCTGTCTCATGAGAAACGATTACCAATTATCATTATTTCTTCTTTTTTTTGCTTCTAGAAATATTTTGATCAGTACACTCAGATGCTTCTGGATGTCAATCATTATTAGAATGTCTTGCTTTACAATTTTCTTATCAAACCCTATATGCTTTGTTATTCTTACAGAGTAACTTCTCTTACCTTCAAGAAATCCTTAAACCGTATATACACTTTTACTATTACAAATGCAGGAACTTGTTTGCTAAACATGAAAATACATTTTTACCCTGGTTCATCTGTGGTTGTCAAATTTAGTAGTTTCTAACAGAAATGACAGTGAATTTAATTGTCCATTAGAGAGCCAGATCCTTATCTAGTATAAAATGACAATCAGGTTAAACTGTTCAGGATCTTTTCCAAAACATCAATATTCTGCTGAATGGGACTCCTTATTTATTCTTTTGAAGACTCTGTGTGTTGGTAGAGAAGCAATATGATCTGGTACGTACCAAATGCAATCTCTTCACTTCCCAACAGTGCCTGGAAAAAAAAGAGCTTAAAGAAACGTGTTCATTTCCTGCATAAGTAGTCATTTAATTAAAGAACAAAAGTAACAGGAATCAAAAATGCTTGCAGCTGTGTTTGTTAGACATTATATAAAAAAAAGAATGAAATTATAATACATTAAATTAGTTTTTAGAACATGAACTTAAGTGTTTTACAAACTAATTGTGGTAAGTTCAAAATGTCTTGTCAACATAATACTGAATGACAGTGTGTCATGTCCATTTATGTCAGAGGCCTTGGAATGATAAAGCCTGTACATGCACAACCTCTCCTTTTCCAGATAGACTGCAAAACAGTTCAAAACAAGTGTTAAAGGAGAGTAGTAGGTTCCTCCAAGCAGCTTTACTCCAGTCTTTTTCAGCAGATCCTCCCACTCCACAGGCCATCACTCTTCTGGTTTCAGAGTGAAGTACATCCTCTGTTTTTTCCGTCTCTGAATGCTGCAGAGTTTTCATCTGCAGAGTCCTTCTTTGACATAACATCAAGGTATCCTGGACTGAACGGTAGGGAAACACTTCTCTATTCCCTGATACGTGTTCAGCAGCAATATCAAAAAGTAAAGACAGATTCTTCTCAGAAGAAAATTTCTATGGCCTGTGAAATCTAGGAGAAATGAAGAGATGTTTTTCAAACTACTTTGAAATTTTCAAAAAATAGAATTCATAAAGACAATACTGCATTAACAAAAACAGTGCTTCCTTAGAATCATTATGATTGGAAAGGACTTTGAAGATCATGAAGCCCAACTGTAAGCATTTTGTTTAAATGTGCATTGACAGTATAAACCAGTATAATTTTTTACTTGCATGGCACAGCTATAGTTCAGTTACAGTCCTCAGGCTCCAAGGTAATCAGTTTGCAATTAGTTTAGAGTGCAAATGCAACTGTATTTGCGGGGATTCGTTTGTATGTTTGTTGTCAGTATTAGGCCCCAGTTTGTTATTGTTTGTAGTAATTTATATTGTGCCTTAATCATTGAATTAAGCGATGTTGAGCTGATGCTTTGGAAGATATGAAGTATTGTTGGTTTAATCTGTATTCTTTTCTTAGATTCTGTCCGGAACAATAGCACTGTTGCTCTGAAGGTTTGTTCTCCTGGCTGAGATATGTAATTAAAGTCCCAACTATTTGCAGTGTCTTAGCACTAGTTGTAAATTGTAAGACTATCTAATTCTAATGGCTGGACCAAATTCCAAAACATGTTATTTTAATCCAGTTAATTAAACTCCCCAGGTAATTTCAATTGGATAAGGTACCTTTCACTTCTGCACTTAATATGCAGTCGGTCTTTCTTTTTTCTATATTTCTTTCTATCGTTCCAGTGATATTTTGTCATAATTATTGAACTTTTTCCTTATAATGTCAAAAGAACCCTGGCAAATGCATTGACGATCTAGAATTAGTTATAACATTTAGATTAACCTACATCAACTCTAGGTTATATGCCTAGATCATCTATTTGCTGAACATCCAAAGCTTGGTTAGAATCAACTTCAGAAATGAACATGGAAATAGGGCCTCAAGTGTGGCTGGAGTTTAACCTTTCAGAACGTGAGACCGGACACCAAGTTTTTAGTATAATGTTAGGCAGTTTATTTTAATATGAGTCTACCTGAGAGGACTCAGGCATATGGGGAGAGTGGACTGTGGACTGTGCTCCTAGCAACTCCTAAAATTATGTTTTAAGAGCAACTGGACTAAGGGGACCTAATAGAAATTACAGAAAATAATTGATGGTTATTTAAATACTTTTTTTTGTATAAGTAACAAAGTCTTTGTACCAGTTACTTCGATGTTTATGGAATCGACTCCTTTGCAGTTTTTCCCTTTTTCAAAATCCCTGCGGTTTCATGCTTGTTAGGATTGTGCATTTGGATTTCCACAGGCGGTAGCTGTGATTGGTGTTGGGACAGGGGCCTTTCTACAATACTAGATTCATACCTACCCTCGCTGTGGCCAGTCTCTCAGAGCAACAAGTGTCTAAGCCAGCAGCTCCTCATGACTTCTCTGCTAGACTGCGATAGAAAAATCTGGGGGTTTGTACTCCTCCTGACTGGACCAACATTCAAGTGCTACTAAAAGCCACAGGCTGAATTCACTAGAGCAGATCTAATATATATTAGCCATCTATCAATAGATGCTAATCTAAGCAAAACAATTCAGAAAACCATATTCTGAATGGAGAAAGAATTCACTTCTAAAACAAAGCTTCCTGTGCATATTCTGTTCCTACTTAAACCTGTGAGAACAAAATCTGTATATTCAGGACTCAGAGTCTTTTTTAGTGGGCAATGGAAATAAATAGCTGGAAAACTTACCTTGTCAAATGTTTGCTTGATGCATGTACTTCCATTTCATTACTTTTGTATTCATTTAGCTCTTTACGAATTGCTGCCTAGAAATTAAAAATGAAATAAAGCTAATAAATAATTTTGTATTTATTAGTATTATAAAACAGCAGACTTAGAGTGGAATAGAAGTTTTGTAAAGTAGGAATAGTAGGTACTGGGAATAGTATGGCAAGCAATGACCAGCAAAGACAGTGAAAATTTAGCCCCCATGCATTGCTGATAAGATGTTGTTCATCATTTGTTACTGAATGCTGACCTGGTCACCTCTGCCTAGAAGTAATTCTGAAAGGGGCATAAAATCACAGTCTTTATTGTCATATATTTCATGTGATTAGCTAAAATATAGGAAAGATCAAGAAAGATGGTCCAGAAATTGGTAAACAGACTTTTATACAATTCTCTGTGCATATCATTTCTGAATGAAAATCAGATGGTGTGTATTACAAGTTGCATATATGAAGCAGGATTTTGTTCTCTCCTGTATTCATTGCATTTTGCAGTCATAAGGTGATAAAAATTCAGGGGTATAAAAATGAGATAATTGCTTAAATGAAAACTACTGGTGAACAGGAACACACTGGGTTGTTTTTATAGGTTCTTAAATATTTACTGCTTTGTAATTTAGCTAAATATGTATTTATATACATATATATTCTTTTTTTTATGATAGCATGTCAGTGTGATTGCTGCTTAACAACCGATCATAACATGTGCAGGAGACAGGGGAAATGTCCAAAGCTATTAACATAGTATGATATTGTTTAATTACACTATTAAATATAATGTATTTTTACATACAAAGCAAGTAGAAAGTCATGACGATTCATTGAAATTATGTCAATACCTTATCTGCTGCTGATAGTCTTGTCCATGGTTTATCTGCTCGTCTGTCATAGTCCTGTGCTTTAGCCACTTCCACATAATCACTGAATCGAATCAGGATTTTTCTGTCCCTTAGTTCATCAACTGTAGGTCTCTGGTTTAGCTGCAAGAAGAAGATTGGTAAAATTGTTAATAACATTTCAATAATTTTTTTTTCTTGAAGGTTTTCAGAACAGGTCCCATTGTAAGAAATTCAATTTGGGCTTAGCAAGTTATTGTAATATTTGCCTTATAATTCCAGGAGGGATTCCTAGGAAAAGAATAACAAGCTTTGATTTTGACAACACCTTAGATGCAAAGTGAAATATATTGCAGGAGCACAGTGACTGCTCAGCAGGGAGTCAGCTCTGGCACTGATGGCAACAAAGAATGAAGAACTGCTTTCCTAGCAATATAGCTGCAAAATATGCAGTATGCAAGCAAGTATCCATTTGCTGATTTAAGATTTCTGTGTAAAGATTCTATCATTCCTTATGCATCCGAGAGATGTTAGATATTTTTAAAAGTTTGTTTTACTAGGTACCATTATCTCAGAGATTTCTGAGGATATAAGCTAAGGGATATTTGCATAGTAATAATCTCTATCACTGACTGATGTTGTAACGCGTCTAGGTTCCTTCTTATTTTCTTTGCTAAACTTATAAAACTAATAGAAGGTATTGCAAGATTTTACCTTTCTTGTCAGTCTCTGTTTGATTTCCCTTCTTTCTTCCTGTTCTGTTTGATCATTTCGTTCTGCAGAGAATATTAAAAAAATAATAATTTTCTTCATTAGGAAGATCAGTGGTTTTCAAAGTTCATGTGATAAAACTTATAGCACAGAGAAATCAGTAGCTAGTTCTTCTCCAAATTGTTGGCTCAGTATGTTCTCTCTGGATCTCTGCTTGAATGTAGTTACTTTCAGCGAGGACGAAGTACTTGTGCCAATTTTCTTTTTCCGATGACCTAACCTCCAGTTTCAGAATTTTAATAACCAGCAGCAGCCACACCAGCTCTTCAGATAGATACATTTTTGAAGGAAAAATCAAAATATTCTACAACTAATCATCATTTTTTACCCTCCTTGCCACTGAAGCAATTACGTTGCTGTAGATGCTGAAAAGATTATCTCAGGAGCTTCAGGGAAAGTATATTCTTCCCTGTGTGACCTTATTCTCAGGCTATGTATTTAGATAGTCGCACTGTTTTTTATCTATATTTCTATCTATAGTTGTCTATTACTTGCATGCTTTTTTCTCCTATTCAAAATATGTCACTTAACATTAAAACCTCTTTATCCTCATAGATTTCTCTTTTGTAATGTTCTATTCTAACCCAAGCCAGCTTGCTTTTGTGTGTTGTGCCTATTAACATTCAAGCCGTGGTAACTCCTACACACTGAATCTAAAAATAGACTAGACTGCTGTAACACTGTGTGAAATATATCCTTTGCCTTGGGATACGAGTTAATGGCATTGCTATTTCTAGTACTATCTGTTACTAAATTAAGATTTGAGCCCATGACCTGAACAAAGCTGAAGACCCAGAGAAAATGTTTAACCATTCTGGGATTCTCTAGATACTACTGAAATATATTATACCACTCACACTAGATGCTGTCAGTGCTAAAACATACATAAGCTTTTTAGTATGCCTTAAAAAGAAACTAGAACAGATGAGTTTCCAAAAGGGATATTTTTAGTAATGAATTATTTTTCTCCTTTATGTTTATGCTTATTAGATTACACTGAAACACAATCATAAGTATCTATTTAAAGTAACATAGTAAAGCATAGTCACAACTGGGTATAGTAGAAATTTAAATTGAATGAATCTAAAATACTATAATGTGCCATACTACAATTCAGTGGCAAGGCATACAAATTTAGAACAGATAATATAACATGTAAAGTTAATGATCATTGATGACATTTGTGAGCTGTTATTTAGCTCTAGAATGTTTAAAAGGACACATTAGGTGTCCTTAAAAGCAGAATGTGTTGCAAAATATAGAAAGCTCTTCAAAATTGTAATAAGCATAGCATATTTAGTGTCCCATTTCTGAGACATTCACTCAGGCTTAGAGCTTATTGCCAGTTTAAAGAAAATGCTAAATGCGGAAATATAAGAAATACTCTTAGGAAAAATAAAACAAGAGTTGCTAAGAAATACTACCAAGGGCATTACAGAGCTGAAGCGTAATTACACAGAGAAAACAGAGTTTTTCCCATCAGCACCACCTGCCTACACTTAGATCCATTCGTTAGTGAGAGCTGGCTTTATAAATCTCAGTAGGGATATTCTCCCAATTATAAAGTGACATGTGCAGTACTGTAATTCATTTTGCTACTCTGAGTTATTCAGGGAATTCTTAGCTGTGCATGACCCTGAAGCAATTCCTAGTGTTAAAAATGAACCAGGAATTGTACAGTCTAATTTTGGAGAAGCTGCTTTCTTGAATGTGTGAACACCTGGCTGTTGATTTTTTTTTTTTTTTTTTTTCTTTTTTTAGTTCACATGGATATTATGCGCTGAGGTGAACTGCCAGTGTTTCTGTACTTAAAGTGAGAGGACTTAGAAGATGAAAATTGGCTTTATGTTTTCTTTTATTTTTTTTTTTTCAGAAATATCTCTCTGACAGAAATAAGAACCATCACTTATTTTAATCTTATTGAGATTTGTTTTAAAATAACATAATAGCAGCACATAAGGACTTGGAATATGCATCTCATTTTGAAAGGTTGTGCAAACACGTATTATCAGTCCTTAAAATATCTCTTGGGTAGCATTGCTTCCATTTGCAGTAGCTAATGTGAACATGAAAGATGTTAGGAAACTTAGGGACAGATTGTACCACCTGAAGGATGTTATTAGTGGTTTCTGTGAAATGTATTCTTAGTTATGGCTTTCTAAGGTCAAACCCAGTCCAGGTGTTCCATAACAAGAATGTCAAATCCTCGCTAATAAAAGGAGATAATAATTTCCAAATTCACTCAAAGCCGAATCTAGAGTTATCCAGCATTGTAAGATTGCTACTGACACACTCAAGTGATGACCTTAGTTCTTTATAAGATACCTAGCTTTTATATATAATGGAAAAGATATATTAAAGAGAAGTAAGTGGCTTCTGAGCTCTGCTGAGCCTGTATAAAGCCTGAGCAGCTGAGCTGAAGTCAAGAAATTTGCCCCATGTTGGGGCAAATAAGATACAAATCTAGACCAGTATGTTTAGCTGTCTTTCAGGACATATCTTTAATTCTGCTTTATCTCTTACCGCTTTATCTCTCTCTAAGCTCATTATATGAATGTATTCAAACTTTTTTTATTATTAAAGCTGGTCAGTTTAACCCAGATTAAGGATGTAAGCAGCATACTTCAGAAAGTAAACATGAAGGAACAGTTTTTTTTTTTTTCAGGAGAGATCAGCTCTTCCTTATCCTCCCCCCAAAAAAACAAAAGCAAACCCAAACAAGCAACAGAAGAAAAAGAACTTGAAAAGATATCTTAGGCACTGACTTGTAAAGAAAAACGAGCTCCCATTTTCAGAATCCTGGGTTAATTCTTATTATTTCCTGCAGATGAAGTTAGGCCAAGTTTATACATTTACCTTTCAAAAAAATGTACTCTGTTTCTTATTTAGCTATGTGTATGGCCAAATACACCTAATCTAATCACATGCAAAGTGTGCATTAGGAGAGTATGGAAAATCCTTAAAAGTAAATTGACTGTAGAACTCCTTTGAGTTAAAATTGAAATGGAAGTCCCAGTAACTTCCATAGCATAAGATATTTTCTGTTGATAGAAAAGATGAGTAGTCTCAACCATTTGGTTATGTTACTGCTTTCCTCTCAGCTAGTGGCATTTGCCTACTACATTCACCCATCTAATATTGCTTGCTTTTAGAAGAATTTTATTTCCTAAATAATTCTACCTTAAAAAAAAAAAAAAAAACCTTTCTGAATCTAAACCATTTGGAAAAGTAATTTCGCTTTCCTAGGTAGAAAACTGTTGTCAAAGCAATATTCTGTATTGAGCACCTGTCAAATACCTGAAGAAATCCTTGGATGAAGAATGTCATTCAAGTTCTGAGATATTAGATCTTAACTAACATGGTAGATTGGTCGATAATTTTGTTTCTCATTAATTATAAGCCTTTTAAGTTTTAAATCTGAATTAAATCTATGTGTTGTATGGTAGTGTTGTCTGTGTGATCATGTACAAATTATGTTTTCTTCTTGTTCAATGAGAAACTTTGTTACACCATTCTTTTCTTTTTGACTTTCAACACCAAATTGATCATGGAAATAATAGCAAGAATATAGTTTTCCTTAAAGCAGATGGCCTTCCACTTTCTCCTGAGACCTAAATGGAGAGTTTACAAGCTCTGTGTCCATCAAAGAACTCAAGAGGATTCCCGATGCATCTCAGGAAAGGTAATATGTCCATGCCCTGTTTGATTCACAGGTAAGAGCATCAGTCTTTAGAAAAATGAAATTGCATTTATTTGAAAGATGTTTAGCAGCAGTCCCCAATAGCAGACAGCTGTTAGGGCCTGAAATTCTCTAAAAGCTCTCTCTTAAGTGATTTCACTTTGATTTGTCTTTAGGAAGGTATTTAATGATTTGACTAGATGTGTTTGCTTAGAAAATCACACCTCTGCAAGCATGGCTTGTCCGTTCTTTAGCCTTGATGATATTCAATATTTGGTTTGCAATGATACTCCCCGTCTTGTAAAATTCTCATCACACTGCATGAAACTTGGACTACCTCGCTTCTCATATATTCACAACAGTATATTCACTATAAAAATATTTGAAAGACTGTATTTGGACAAATCCTATAATATCCCTGTAAGAAACTGCATGTCTTTATCAACATGTAAACTTGATTCCTCTAATATTTGAAACCTAGACATGCACAAAATGAAAACTTTTAGTACAGAAAATAATGCCGAGAATGAATCATTTTGACTATTGAAAAAGAATATGTTATAGGAATGTAGTCACTGAACTAAATAAATATAACAAAAAATGTTCAAGGAACAAAAATACTCACGTTTAAGTATATTTCTTCTTTCTAGCTCCTCAACAGCAGGTCTTTGGCTGAGTCGCCTGCGGAAAAACACCAAAATCACATTTTGTACCATGCCTGTTCTTTGGAAAGTCTGCAATATTCTGAGTTCTGGTTGGTGTTTTCCTCAGAGGGGAAAATAAAAAATCCTTCTCCAATATGCAGGAAAAGAAGGGAAAAAAAAATCCTGGCAACAAGATGTTTTCTTGTTTTATTCTTCCTAAATGTCAGCAATGCAGGTAGAAGTTCTCCTCTAGTTTGCTGTCAGTGAAATGCTGCCTTACAACATGCATCCTTTTTGCAACACTTTCTNGATGTTTTCTTGTTTTATTCTTCCTAAATGTCAGCAATGCAGGTAGAAGTTCTCCTCTAGTTTGCTCTGCTGTCAGTGAAATGCTGCCTTACAATAGGCATCCTTTTTGCCACACTTTCTAGACAGTCTGTTGAAACCAATGCCATCCAGCAGTTAAATTCACTCTTGAGAGAGTATTTAAGGTTGTTATCAAATGAGTTTCACAGTCATCTTCCGTAGCTATCACTGCCTGTATCTTTTAATCACACGCGGCAGCAGGTTTCCTCTTTTTCTAGTATCGCCTGTGATGCATCGTGACAAAACGCAGCCCTGCTAGAAATAAAGCTTTCCTGTGGTTCCCCGGCTGCTCAGCGAACAGACCAATCCAGCAGCTATCCTTCTGCTTGGTGCATAAAATTCGTGTGCTGCTCACAGCCTCATGCTGTCTGAACAGAGTGTCTTATGCAGTTTCACCTCCCCTTTCAGTAGTGCTGCCTCAGGATTGAGTCTTCAAATCATATGATCAGTGCCATAGCGATTTTATTCTGCATAATAAATGAGACTTCCCCATGAGACACTGCTAATATCTGCAGAGAATCTCAGGTAATTGAACCCCTCCCCTAGGCATGCACATATGCTGCATTTGCTGGCTTTCAAGTAATAATCCAGCAAGCAGATCGGGAAGAGTTACGCTGCTTCCTGGCCTGCATTCTGGCAACGTTAAGGATTCTCATTGTCTGCTGTCCAGCGGATGTTAAAAGCCAGAGCCTGAAGTTCCAGAGGAAAAAAAAAAAAATACTCAAAAGAGGAATGACACTGAAAAAAGAAAGCTGCTCCACTAGTTATCCCTCTGCTGCAGTTAAAAATAATGATTATAAAGTTATGTTATTAAAAACCTCTATTTTATCAACTACATGAGAGATTAAAAATGAAATAATAAATTATAAAAGAAACAGTAAAAATATCTAATTATAATTTCTCCCTCATTTTTAAGCCTGATCAAATACAATTTCAAGAGCAGCTTTGCATTCATGTATCATCAGAACCACAGGGCTCCTCCCTATCCTTTTTTAATTAATTTTTCTGAGATCACTGAAAGGCCAAATCCTGCCCCTATCAATGGTAACAAGAGGGTATCAGAGCCCCTCTCCCTCCTTCACACCAGGAGAAAAGGCAGCAAACTTCAGCTCTGGAGCTTGGAAACACCTGTGCCCAAACTCTTGTCCTTCCTACATACCACCTGGTGCCACCTAAATTTTTCTCTGGGTCTCTGGACTTCTGTTCAGATTAATGGGCTGCATACTCCATCAGTAGCATCTGTAATAATCCCAGCTGAAGTGGGAATGATGCTGAGATGGATGCTAAAGGATTGTAACGTGTATTTTTAATTCCCATCACCCCCTTCACTCTTCCCTCCTCACTCCTTTCCCTGATTGTCTCAGAAATCAGCTCTCTGGTAGATTTTGTTCGACAGAGATTAACATGCTTTTAACTGTCTAAATCAGGGAAGGTGACTAATGCAGCCTATATGTAAAAGAAAGATCTACTGGACTTGCTGCTTCCATCTGCTTCCATCTCTACTTCGGACAGTGCTCCCAGGTGAGATCCACAGATTCTCCCACGATCAGAGGCCCTGAAAATTGGGGGATTAAAAACCTAACAGAATGGTTAAAGCAGTGTGAGAACGTATGTTTATATGAATTCTCTGCATGATTTTATATATGTACGCATATACACACAGGTTACAGTGTTTGTTGTGGTTAACTATTAAAATCTTATCTCCCTTTTGACATGGATAGCTGTATGGTGGGCGCTCAGAGACAGTCATATACGTCTGTGCACACCCTCAATTTTAACCACAGCAAAAGGCAAATGCCGGGGAAGTCACAGATAGGTACGCGCTTACATATGAAGCACAGGGAGTAACATTTTGTATTTTGTATTTTTCATAGATATGGACCACATTCTTCAGTTTTTTATCACAACCATGAAACTAGAAGTGGTCTGTCTTAAAGTCCTAATGGGAAATCAGAAGCTGAGAATAGAATGAAAACACGAAACCCAGCGGAGATCATAAAATGCTGAAACGTGACAACCCCAATGATGTCTGGTGTGTTGCCTGGCTGCAAGGACATTTTATTTCTATCTGTTACATGATTTGTCCTGCTCAGAAGAACTTAGTGCCTGGCTGGAAATCTGCATTTGGTCTGTCTTGTCTACAGCAAGGATGAGGTCCCACACGGCGCCTGAGTCCCTGTGCTGACAAGTGAGGAGGAGCTGGAGAGCCGACAAAGATTAGCGACTTCTGAGGTCTCTGCACCCAGCTGTGGATCGTGATAAGAGGCTGCAGGTGGAAGCAGGGCCGCTAGGCCAGCAAGGCTTCTGGGGGCTTGTCTGCTCTCAGCTTGGAGCAGGAAATCATGCTCTGAGTGTTAAAACTTGCTCCTCTCCCCTGAATTACGAGCTGGGCTAGAGCTGTTTTCTGCAGGAGGACTTTTCCCATGGCTGAACTAAAGCTCACTGCACTTGGTCACCTCATAGCAAGAAACAGGAGTTTGGGCTGTGGGTGTTTGTGCAGGCTGCGAGAGGAGGCCTTGCCTGCGAGTGAAGAGAGGGGGCAGTGTGACCCACAGGGGTGCTGAGAAGGTCCTGGTCCAGTTGGCAGCCCTCACCGTGCTTACTGCTTCCTCAGGAGTGACGGGAATTCTCCTGTAGCCCCTGTCCTCTGGGATACTGCTATGCTCCATTGAAACACGCTTTTGCCTGGCTTATGAGTAAGTAAAGTACAAATGTGTCCCTGGAATTGGGCCCCTGCTAGGTCAGGGCTGAGCATAATGCAGGGGTAGCTGCAGGTTGCCTTTGTCCAGAAAAACACATTCCTCTTTAATGGAGTTTTTCAGCAAGGAATGTTTTAGACTGGCCCATACCCACACAGAGAATCGCACTGTGGACACCGTGAGTCTCCATTTTTTGTTCTCCTGAACTCCAGCTGTTGTATTTTGGAGGCTTGTTTCTGGTCNTTTTTTTTTTTTTTTTTTTTTTTTTTTTTTCTTTCCTTCCTCGCAAGTTGTTAAAACACAAAATTCTTCCAGTTTTAAAACCTCAAGTTCCTCTTGTGGAGAGCTGTGAGCCTGTCTTCAAAAAGAGAGTGTCCCGTCCCACAGAAAGGCGACTCAGAAGTTGCCATGGGCTGGGGAGCTTAGCCTGAGAAGTGGCCTCCCATTTCTCTTCCTTGACTTGTTTGCAAGGGGCAGGTCAAAAAGCAAGAGAGAGAGATGCTCTAGAGAGGCTGTATTCACATCTTGTTTGTTTAATGCAAATCCCAGCAGCACAAAGATTAAAAGCAGACCTTGTGTTTCAGCAGGGAGATGACACTGCTTCTGGAGGATGGAGCAGGCACCAACCCAGGAGCAACCTTTGTGAAGGCTAAAAGCTGAGCCTCAAGTTGACTTTGCTGGGTGATCTACACCAGCTTTGCACGGAAAGGATTTTGGTACAAAGACCGCAGGAAGTGGGAACGTTCAGCCTTGCAGAGCTCTGAGACAGGTGAAGCCGCTGAGCAGCTGTGAGGAGCCATCTCAGCCATGGAGGCTGCCATGAGAGGAAGACATTGGAAGGGTGAGTCCAGACGGACCTGCCGGCCTCTGCTTTGTGTTTCTGTTGTGCCTTTACCCTGGGATGCATGACCCGGGAGGGCCAGCTGATCTAGTGACCTGCCTCCAAACTCCTGTGGGGCAACTAGCGTAAAGCGTCGCCTCTGTTGGATTGTGCATTGCATTGTGTTAATAGTGTCTTGATGTTTGAATTAAATTTAGGCACCTATTTCTAGCCTCTAGAAAGAGCATCTAAGGATGCATCTCAGGAATACTAGTGTATTCCTGAGAAATATTAAAATCTAGGTTTGGATATCCTTGTGCTGTCTGTGAGACAAGGAAGGCTCCCCCTGAGCACTTCCACAGAAAAAGCCATTTTGGGACGTACCATAAAGACGTTCTTAAACTCTCATATATCTTGCAGGCAAGTCTTGCTCTGTCCTGAGCTGCCTTTGTATAAAAGCATTGATTACTACCAATATTGCCATGGTCATTTACGTTGACAGAGTATCTAATCTAAGGACGTGCAAGTGCATCCCCCTTTAACTGGCACCAGAGGATGAGAAAAATAGGAGTAAGGGGAGCTTGATCAACAGGATATCAGTTTAGCCAACTCCAGCTGGCTTACGAAAACTGGGCAGAACCGGAGATACCAATGTCACTTCCTTATAAATGGCTGTTGGATGCAGTTCAAACAGTTTGTGGTACATGTGTAAGTGATGGTCTAAGTCTGGATTGAGACAAAGGGTTCAAGTCAAAATCCAAATATTTTCTCAGAATGGTAAAACAGTCACCATGAATTCCTGGGGAGAGGGGACCTATTGTTTCCAGAGTTGAGAAGTAACAATACTGACTTACTGCGGCTGTTCCATGCAAAGCGGATATAAGCCTGCAAAATCCAAGCATTCTTCAGCTATTTGAAGTTTTGAGGAGCTTCTGGGGTGTTTTTTTCATTTTTCTTCTTTTTTTTTCCTGCAGGTTACCTCAGAATCTTTTTATTTTCTTCAGTAACTGCTTGTGCAATTTTGGTTCAAGCAGAAAACAACTGTTCATGTTTTGCTCTCTTGGAAGCCAAAGACTTGGCCTCTGGTTTCCTGTGGGGTGTTATTCCTGAGGGTGAAAGGAGCAGGTCCTTGCCCATTAGCTCCGGGCCATCTGTAGCCTGTGCTGGGGCTGTGGGGACACGGCCGCATGTGCTCCCACTGTCGGATCACATTGGGTACCGAGAGGCTGCACATGTCTCGAGCTGGGGGTTCTCTCCTCATGGTGTGTCCAGGTGAGGCTCTGCAGTTCCTGAATGCACTATGCTGCCTCTGATGTGTTTCCCTTAATGCACGTGTGCAGTGCATAATCGTGGCAAAAAGGCTGCCTGTGGAGATAATGAATGCTGAGCCACCAGCCCCGGCCACAGGGAAATCTCCCCTGGCCTGTCAGGTGGAACAGCACAGCCCTCTGCCACGGGATCGCTGATCTGATGCCTGGCTAGGAACATGTTAGACATGTGCATTGTGTGCAGGTGCATCAGCTTGCAGGGGAAAACCACTAATTGTGGGTCCCCTCTGAAGCACAGACGCATGCTCGGAGGCCTGATGAGTCTCACATGTGCCTGTGACTGCCAATCAATAGATGGATATTTACTTCACACAGTCAAATTGTCTCCATCACATTCAAAGCGATGGGGCCAGCTTGGGTGATGATATTGGGCTGTTACAGGTGACTGAATCCTCACAGTCAGAGAGTTTGCCTGTGATTAGGATTCAAGAGGCTGCTATCAGGCAAAGCGCTCAAATGTCGTTTGAGCAGAAGACCCTGCCAAGTTCCTTGTCCTCATATAAAGGAGGTAATTTATCTTGGCAGCTTCTGCCCGGCCAACCACAGGGACCGCACCTCAGCAGAGGTTGCTGACTCCAGCACTGCCAGTACGGGCAGAGAGCAGCTGATGAGAGAGAACCTGGGAGGAGGCACAGCCCACCGCATGCATACGGACTCTGCTGGCCTTCCGCCTCCAGGACCACAGCCCTCCTTTCTAGCTCTTCTCATCAGCCTGCAGAGGCTCCAAACAGCAGGAGCACCCAGGGGGTGCGCAGGCAAACTCACTACAAGGAATTCTGCCCTCCTTGGTCTTGGAATTTTTTATCCATCTCTTGAACATATTCCTTTGGTTCCCAAATGTATTTTTCCATGGTGTCTGCTGCACAGTACCTGCATGATATAGTTGCCTTAAAACTGCATTTCTGATGGGTTCATAGTGGAAGCCAACCCAAGGATTAGGAATTCTTCCTCCTTATTTAGCTTTATATGTAAGTATTAGTTAGGTCTATGTGTAACTTAGTCCTTCAAACAGGGGCAAGGCTGGACACGTGCTTGTGCCCATGGGCCCTGCACTGACAAGCGAGGAATCAATCCCCGCCGCAGTAAGTGAGCTGCAATTGCATTGATTTTTCTTTTGTGACAGGTGGTTTTGCAGCTGGAATCGGAGGGCTTTGGGAGGGAAGGAGGATCCTGCTAGCAGGCGAGTGCCAGCCCGTGTGCGAGTAGGCAGAGGGAGGGCCATGTGCTGGCTCCATATAAAGCAGCTCGTGTCTGCCGCTTGTCAGTGGGGGAAATGCTCTGTTTCTGAGTTGCCATCTCTATTATCAGCACATCGTGTACATTTCAGCAAGCAGTTTATTTTCATCCTTCCTATAAGTAGCTGTGAGGAGAGCGTGTGCCAGGGCTTTGACTCGCCCACGCGCTGCACTGTGACAGTGCAGTGCTGCTTACAATGTACAATTATGGATAGTAGTAAATCCTTGGTAGGAGGGACTTGCCTTTTAGAGGCTTTGCTCCATGCAAAATTAGAAAGCAGGCACTGAGGCACAAACTCTTTTTTTTTTTTTTAACCCTAAGGTTATTTTGGAGCAAGTGGAAATGGGTGACGTGCCAGCAATTCCCGTAATAGGATCAGAACAGTTGCTGCCATTATCTGATGGTAGGAGGGAAGAGAGCGGTATGAAAAGGGTGATTGAGGTGACAGATTCTGCTAGTTGCATGCAAAAACTTTTGTGTTTTAAAATTACCTGATATTTGTGTCTATTTTAACCCACAGACTATTTTTTATCCAAATATGCAAACTGTCTTTGTGTGTCCAATAGTAGATAGTAAATATATGCAGAGCCCAAAAGTGGTGCCTTAATTACATATCTTACTCATTTGTTTGGCCTTTAGTACTGTTTGGAATTTCAAAGCTGCAAATTAGTAAATGTTCAATTAATTATGTTCACCCTCACCCACCCAGGCAATTACAGTTATCCATCACTATAATTTCTATAGTAATAGAAGCCCTACAATTAGGACTTTGAATTTCAGCTGGAATAAAACTGCCTTCTTGTTCACCATGACCCTTATTCTACCACCCACTGTCCCTGCGTGACCTGTATCCTTGTGACAGGTTTGCTCTTGCTGGTGACAAACTTTGTGTGGGCTAAAATACACTAACCGAGCCAAGATCTATTTATGTTAGAGGACTTGATGGAGAAGGGTGCAAGGTAATCACTATTCTCACCACCTGTGAAAGTTCTGTTGCACTTCTCTTGTTTCATAGTTTTCTTAATGCATGAGGAAATAAAACTAGACAGAGCTGGAGAGCACAGAGCCTATTTCTTGGTCCAGGGGCTTGCTGCAAAGTTTGGTGAAGATGCTGAGCATCCTTCCCTCGCTTAAGTGCCTAAGTTCTAGTGTAAATATAAATACTGATTATTTCTGAACAGATTTCTCCTCCACGCACACTGTCTTTTCCACCTGCTCCCCCAGTCTGACATTTAAGATACTGCTAGATAGTGGCTCTGTCCTGTCTGCAACAGAATTATGGCATTTAGTCATTAGAGTGATGAAAGTACAACTGATTATCCAGCCAAAGATACATTCCCAGGCTGGAGTTTGATGAGCGTTTCTGTTGGTCAGCATGAGCAATAGGACCATTTGCTCTTACCTCTTGCCTTGCAACTGGGCAAGGAACTGGTCTGGGGAAATCATCCAAGTTAAGTTTAGTTCAGCAAGAAACCCTACTGAAAGTTATGCTCTTCCAGTAGCTGTGCAAGTGGTGCTGGCTCCCGGTGCTACTCCTGTACCAAAGGCTGATGAGGGCTCAGGCTGTGCACTAAAATGTATGTTGAAGGGTCTTTGTGTGTAACCACATGCTGGTTAT
Organism: Crypturellus undulatus; assembly: GCA_013389825.1. NCBI lineage: Eukaryota > Metazoa > Chordata > Aves > Tinamiformes > Tinamidae > Crypturellus > Crypturellus undulatus. Next base: position 468,655 of record VWPW01028648.1, on the reverse strand, counting down.
AGTCTGGGTCACGCTATGCAGGGCCCTGTTAATGCTGAATGATGTTTCATTGCAAAGCAACAGCTTTTTCTCTGCTCTGAAGTAGCAGTAAAACTCCGGACCCCTGGGGGAGGCAGGAGGGAAGGAATCAGTGTGGCTCAGACTTGGGCAGGTTAAGAACAGGGGATTTGATGTTTTAGAGCAAACAAATAAAAGGAATGATGTAACTCCCAGAGGTTTAGTTCTTATTACATTATGTGTGTATTGCCATTTATATTACTTTATTAAAGGCATCTGTCCCTGGCAAACAGGTACTAAAAACAATTCTGGTAGCAACTGCTTGAGCAACAACAGGGAATTTCAAACTTGATCCCTAGCAGACGAGGAGCACATCTTAGGACAGTGGTAGGAACCCTTACCTTATCAAGGGACTTTTAATACTCCTAGCGGTAAGATAATGTGTTCCTTGGTGTTTATGGGATACAAATATCATAAATAAATAAGTAAAATGGGTCTTAACTTTTCTGAGACACCGAGGCTGGGTTGTCAGCCATTCTCAAGTCCTGTACGAGAGAGACAAAGTGTCTGTAGGCTCATGATGAGGGAACAGGGTCAGGGTGACACAGGCAGAGGTTGCTAGTGGTTCTTGCCTCTTCATTTCATGTTTTATTCAGCAAGAATTTGACATGCTCTGTATAAGAGGCAATCATGCTGTTTGTGAAACTGCTAAATGAGACCTAGTCCAGGAGTCCTGTTGGCTGTAGTATTTGCAACAAAGTTCACTTATAAATAGGTGAGGGCAAGATTGGCAAGTATGGGGTAATGGCTTTTTAAGGGACAGTGTGTCAGGCAGTACTGTGTGTACTCTGTGTAAATGTAGGCTTGGACTGTAGCACAAGAGATGGTTCAGGGTCCATCAAATAAGGCTGCTTTATATAGATGACAATCAGTGTCCCCACATGTCTTTAATTCAGATAGGACACGTACTGTTTCACGGCTCATTTTAAGATCCTGTAACGCTGTGTACTTAATCTATAAACAGTTGCCCTACAAACAGATGCTACCCTAGTATAGCAGTGTGGAATTTGGGTCACTGGAAGAAACCACAGCTGGATTTGCAGAGAGCAGACAAGAAGAAACCCACGCTGGTTCGTGTTGTTTGTCAGGTTGCACTGCTGATCATGTGCAAATTCTCCATCCCCTCAGTTAATATGGAAGCGCTTGAGCCTGGCCACGCTTCTCACCCACGCAGACTGTGGACAATTCCCACATACACTGTGCACTCTGCAGAGTATATCTCTCTACATCCAGCATTAATATATAAGGGACCCTTTGGCAACTTGCAAACCCTTTGAAGCATCCACACGAATACTTGTGCTTCCAGGTGTTGTGTTGCTTAAAGCACCAGCAAGGATTTACCTAGGAGTTGCTGGCATCGAGCTGTGTGAGCCACCTAGCTCAGAGTGTGGAGCCCTGCTGAGAGAGGGCAGGTCCCACACTGTGCCCTGAGGGAGAGCCCTCCTAATTGCCAAAGGAAATTGAGGCAGGCAGAGAGCTCTCCTGGCTTCCTGTAATCCCCAAAGCAAAACTAAATGAAAGTGATTTTCACAATTGCAAATACTTCTGGGAGAGCCAGTCCATGCATGACTGCACACCCGCTATTAAATTGCAGGAATCTCTCTGGGAACGCTCTCCCTGGCAACATGAATACTTGGTAGTTTTCTGCTGTCATTCACCCACACAGCCTCCCCAGAAGGATGGGGTATCCCTGCCTCCAGATAGCACGTCATCATCTGCTCTGCTATTTTCTGTTTCTTGTGCACTCTACTGTTAGCCCAGCATTTTTCTGCACAATACTAGACCTACAGATCGCCCTTGTTATTAACCAAGGGTGACCGGATGTGGTTGCTGCCCACAGCATGCTCTGAATGCACATTCTGTTTCCTTAGTGCACTGTAACTTTTGTATTTTATTTTAATAATTTAATCTTTTGCCGTAAAAAATACTTCTTGATGTAATCTGTTGGGTTTTTTAGTTTGTTGGTTTTTAATGCAAAAACCGTTCCTGCCATCAGCATGAAGAGCTTCAGGAGAAATTCCACTGAAAACCCAGAAATGTGGCACACGCACACTGTACAAGTTCAGTCCCTTGGTTACAACAGGAATAACTTTGTTGTTACTTCACCAGCAGATCTCATACTGCTCCGAAGAGCTGGCTCATAAAGGTATCCCTATTGCACAGAGGAGTAAAATGTGACAAAGTACTTGCTTGGAAAACCAGGCTTGTAGACCTACTCCAGGGTTGTATTCACTTCCCGTAAAATGTGGTATTTTACTATTATTTAGTTAGATAGTTTTTAAATAGGGCTGTATGTCAAGCTTGGCAGATGATGCCAAAAAGCCTAACACCGAGCATTACTTAAAGGCTATCTTATCCTAAAAATATGTCATTCCCTGTGTTCTGTGTGCTCATCCTCAAAGCTTTCTGGGACCCTGTGTTTAGTTATGATGTTGTAAATCCAAAACAGAGGTTGCTGGCAAATTTCAGTTAGGACAAGAAATGCTGAGCTTTTTAAATTTAGCTTCCTCACCTGAATAAAACTTAAGAATTTAAATACTACAGAACATTTTATATTGGCACGAACATCTAGTTCTGACTTTACTGCTATGATTTACTGTGGTGCAACATATATTCTCTCTTACTGTCAAAGTACAAGGCTGCAACAGAAAATCTCTGTTAGGGCTTTGCGTCCCTGGGCAGGGATTCAATTTAAACCAGTCCCTACCTGGTGGCAGAGCAGCTTTCGGTCTCCTGAGTGACCCTGGGGACATGCGGAGCTGTGCGGAGCAGTGTGAGCTGGCAGGGACTTTTCATCAAAGCCAGGACAGGCCCTCTCTGGGTGCCAATGACTGTTTTTTTCAGGCATTTCTGGCATGTCAGGTAGAACTACTTTTAATAATTGATGGCTGTACAATATTTATTAAGTAGTCTTTGATTAAAAGCAAAGACTTTCAGTTCTGACCTGTTTTTACTCCTTCCCAGATCTTGTCTTCTAAATATTCATTTTCTTCATTTTTCTTCCTTCAGGCTTCCTTCCCTAAGGTACTTCCATAAAAGTAGAACCTCTTCTGGACTATCGCAGTTTTGCTGTATGAAAGCAGCAAGCCTCTGATTCCTGGGAGGAATTAAGGTCTTATCTTAGAGTCTGAATGAGCCAGACTAATAGAGCAGTGGGAGGAGGGATGGGTAGGAAGTGTAACTGTGTTTGGGCAACTCGCAGCTGTTCTGTGTTATCTGCAGTCTCCTTTGGCCGTGAACCGTTGGGTTTGGCCAGTCCTTGGGAGAGGGTGCAGAGCCCTTGTGGAGCACTGCATGCCAGGGGGCAGATATCTCTAGTGTGTGGGTAGTGACGGATAGGGCCCTGGCAGTGCCCTGCTGTGTGCCCTGCAGCACCGTGCACAGTAAGCATGCCCTTCCACTCGCCAACCTAACAACACAGAAAAGCTGGTGGGAGAAGAACTTCTTACTGCTTAGGTATTCTGCGATCAATTCATGACAACAGCTTGAGGGAAATTATAAAGTCTTGGGGTTTTATTGTTTGCTTTTTTTGATGGTTGCCTGTTTCTTTAGGGAAAAAAAAAGTAGACAGGAAAGATCTTCTTCCCTGTACTTTTTATTTTGTTCTTCTATGATTTAAAGTAATGAAACTGAAATTAGGTACATGAAAACCCAAAGATATTCAGCCAACTCCCCTTCTGGCTCTGATTTTGCTTACACCAGTCTGTAGTCTAACAGATACAGACTGTCCATTCCATATCTTGCACCCATTTGAACTACATTGAATTAAGTGCTTGGCATCAATCGCATAAAGTCTTTTCCTGAAAGTCATGAACAGCTAAAAACAAAAAGCCAAACCCTAAGTAATCTTAGCAACACATGCGCACCAGTGGTAAGGGCTAGCACTGCCAATGCCTGAATCCCCACTGGTCCATTGGGGTATCAGTAGCTTGTGGCAGTAGCAAGTTGCTCAAGCACGTTGTTCTGCTTAAAAGATGTTTCTTAAATCAGCATAAAGAACCATGATAATCAGAGCACTTTACTTTGGTCTATATTGACCAACCTTTGCAAATTATATTAATTTAACTTCTTTCTGTGGGCTCAAACTAACTCGAGCACCTGAATCATAATCTAGTGTAAGGTGCAGCATTACAGATTATTGGCTTTCTGCAGATTTACATTTTGTTTTACGAATTGTTTGTTTTCTGACATTAGAGGCCTACAGTCTGGATCTTCAGGCATCTATACATGCCTAATTCCTTCACTTCCTATAACAGATTTTTGCAAGTTTATTTATATAATTAGGCTCCCTCATATATTGCAGCTTTCTGAACTGGAGTCTTATTTCTAGTTTCACATGTGCCCTGTATGCTAAAAGACCCATATGAGGAATTGACCAGAAAAGGCGCTGGATATTCCTTTGTGTATTTACACTGCAGCTCTGCTCTTTGCTTCCTGCTGTGTGCTGACCTCTGTCCTTGCCTTCTCTGTGCCATGGGAAAGGTTTGACTGAATTCCTGGTGCTGGAACCAGGTGAGTAGAGCAGAGCAGTGCTCAGGGTTCATGTCTTCCCCAGGAATAGCTTGTCAGCTGCCTGCACATTAGGTGGAACTTTCGTGGCCTCAGGCAGAGCTACCTGCTCTCTGCAATGACACTTCCTTGTGTTTGCACCAACTAAACACCCAGTGTTTTTAAAAGTTTGCTTTTAACAATAATTGTGTCCTTAGAGAGGCAGCTGGCACTGAAAACAGGTTTTAGTCATGTGCCACAGATAAAATACACTAACACAGAAGACTATATCATCACTGTTGCAACCTAGCAAATAAACTGGTGTGTTCACCAGCTTCTGTCAGGAGAGTCTCCTGTGCTGACACGCTCGCAGGCTTAAATTCCTTGTTTGCTCACCAGGGTTTTGCATTAGTGAAGCTTGTTTTATTTTTGCAAAGGTAATAAATACAAGGGAACACAGCTCACCATTCTCCAGAGCTCTCCAGCCCATAAGGGAAAGGGGCAGCATGGTCAAGGTGTGTGCTCTACACAGGCACTTGAAGCGCTCCCAGTTTATATGAGTTGTGCTGCAGCTGCCCTAGGAGCAGGAGGCTAAACTGGTTTATCGCTTGCAGAGCCATAAACAGAACTATCCCTTCTTCCCTTCCCAATTTTTATCCTTGGAGACTGTCTCGGAGTGACTCGGGTGCCAGACACCAAACCTTGGCCTTTTCAACTGCAAGGCCAGTGCTGTCTGTCACAGCCTGGCGGCATAACAGGGTTTGCAGCGGCGTGTCACTGCCTGACACCAAGGAAGGACACAGGGAATATTAATGCCTGTGGGATGCTGGCATCTCGGAGCAGCTCTGAGAATCACAGCCATTGTTTGCACCATCCATCTTCCTCCAGCTCTTCCCCATGCCTCCTCATCCCCACTCAGCTTTACAGGCTGAGCCTGTTGTGAAAGGACAAAGCAGTGAAGAAAAATCTCAAACCCTCAGACAGCAGCAGATTTAATAGCACTTGGACACTGATCTGTTAATAAAATATGGCAGCCCCGGGGAGCAGCCTGCAGTGTAGTAACATTGCATGCAAGTCTGCAACAGCAGCCCAGATGGGCTGCCGCGATCCCGTGCTGGCGAGGGCAGGAGACTCCCTCCGCCTACACACCCGCCTACGGAATTAAATTGTGCTCTATGTATAGCTCCTGTCACATGCCTGCAGCTCGGGCTTGCACAGGCGCCCACGCTGCGCTCGCTGCTGTTATTTTTAGCCACAGTGACAAGGTTACCTGGATGATTCCAGGCAAAGAGGGAGGTGTGCATTCAACTACACACAGCTAATTAGTGGTGACAGTGGATTTTTTTTCGTGCTTGCTCCTAGTTTTTTGTGTCTGGAATAAGTCTGTGTTGAGTCTTTGCAGGCAGACTGAAATTATGATCTGAAATGAGGACAAATCCCTGATTTCTAGCTGAGCTGCCTGGAATTGGGAGTTTGATCATGGTCTGAGCTTCATCAAAAGGTCTCAGTAATGTTCAGGGGAATTTAGAACAGCCTCTGTTCTGTATATTCTCTGTATTATGGTTTCTAGCAGTTTGTCTCCCTTTTTGATAGTAAAATATTCCCTGAAGTCCTGTGAATTTAGCCTGGTTTTCCTGCGTGAGAGCCAAAGCTTTGCCAGTCCACAAAGCTGCACGGAGATGGGAGGAAGGTTCCTGGGGCGGGTAGCTCTTGGGATGCTGGTCAGAGCTTCTGTTTGGCAGACAGGTGTTATGTTTTTTTGTGATGCTCTGTGTTGAACAATCGCACTTCGAGTTTTCAGGCTGCAAATTCGAGGTGCTGCTTACTTGGTGGTGCTGTGCGTGCCGTGGCCCTACGAGCTGCAGGCTCTGGTTTGGGAGGCACGAGCCAGACCTTAAGATGGTTGTGCCCTTAGCCACGGCTGCCCTTTCCATCACCTTAACCCAAATGCCTTTCCAGGAACCCCAGGGCAGCGCTAGAACCTACAGATTTCCAGATGTGGTAAAGTAACATATAAAGATAATCTCTTTCTTCAAACTACCTTGCCAAAAAATATTGCCCTAATGTAACTCCCTTACCTGTGCCAAGACTTTCAGTGTGGTAAAGCTCTGTGTTGGGTATTTGAGTTTTGGGTCCCAGCTCTGCTGAGAAGGACCTGGGCGTCATGGTGGACGACAGGTTGACCATGAGGCAGCAGTTGCCCTCGTGGCCAAGAAGGCCAATGGCATCCTGGGGTGCATTAAGAGGAGCGTCTCCAGCAGGTCGAGGGAGGTGATCCTGCACCTCTACTCAGCCCTGGTGAGGCCCCATCTGGAGCACTGTGTCCAGTTCTGGGCCCCACAGTACAAGAGGGATGTGGAGCTGCTGGAGAGAGTCCAGCACAGGGCGACTAGGATGATCAGGGGCCTGGAACATCTGCCCTATGAGGAGAGGCTGAGGGAGCTGGGCTTGTTCAGCCTGGAGAAGAGAAGGCTGAGAGGGGACCTGATCTGTGTCTATAAGTGCCTCAAGGGAGGCAATGAGGAGGATGGGGCCGGCCTCTTTTCACTGGTGGTCACTGACAGAACCAGAGGAAATGGCCATAAATTGAAGCATAAAAAGTTCCACGGGAACTTAAGGAAGAATTTCTTGACGGTGAGGGTGACAGAGCACTGGAACAGGCTGCCCAGAGAGGTTGTGGAGTCTCCTTCTCTGGAGATCATCAAGACCCACTTGGATGCAGTCCTGTGCCACATGCTCTAGGCGGCCCTGCGTGTGCAGGGGGTTTGGACTAGATGCCCTCTAGAGGTCCCTTCCAACCTTAGGCATTCTATGATTCTATGATTCTACCTATGTCTACAAAACTCTGTTGATTGTCTTATCTGGCTTGTTTTATACCCTCATTTCTGCATCTGAATTTCTGCCTCTACAACTTCTCAAGTGCTGAATGCATCGTGTCTCCTTATTGCAAATATCCACAGAGGTGAAACTGAATATGAAGGGAAAATTACAGTATAATCTTTTCCCCAAGAATTCATGTTTTCATTGAAACATAAAGTAATAATGGAGTGTCTTTAACTATGGTTATACAAGACATAAGAAGTGCCAGCTACTGAAGCAGTTCAAACTAACTTTCTCGAGAGTCAGACATTTAAATCTAATTAAACAACCTTTTCCTGCACCACTTACTAGTCTAGCAACTGTTTTACTCCTCCAGATTTGCTCCTGCTCAGTTTAAATCCCTTCTAGAACAAAGCAAGTGTGTAAGGCAGGACACAGTTATTGCAGATAATCATACTTGCAAATGCCTCTTCTGCCTCTTGACACAAAGAGCTCTCAGTTCACTGGATTCCATTGAGGGCTTATTATCTGCACACAGAAATGGGGAATGAGACCTGTCAGCAGCCTCGAGGATCAGGATCTCAGTTGTCTAATGCATGGCGGAATATTGCAGACACACACCATGCCCCAGGCACTGGGGATGCAGGAATTGGCAAGGGAAAGCACCACCAACCAAGGAGAGGCGGGGAAAATGGGATACTGCTCTTCGGTTCCCGCTGGAGAGGGATGGAGCCGTGCGTGTTTCCACGGCAACAGGTGGCAGGCTCATCTGGCTAAGAGCACGGAGGCTAGGAAATACATTTTTCAGAAGCAGCAGTGCAAATACACGAATTACTCCATCCTGAACTCAAGCTGCTGTCCCTCAATAACAGCTCCAAAGCCAGTGGATGTACACTGCTGTAGAGGTACAATCTGGCTGAAAATGCGTAGCAGAGCTTCCTGCCTTGTCTTTAGGGGAGAAATGAGAAAGTGAAGGAAAAAATGAGTTTTATCTTTGGTTTTATAACTACTCATCAGCGTGATGGCAGAGAGCTGACTTTCTTTAACAGACTCAAAACTACCTTTGAAATGTCTTAGAAGTATTTAAAAATATATAGCGAATTTGAGAAGATGTTGTTTTTTGTTCCTCATTTTTTAAGCTATTAGAGACTGTTATTTGGTATCTCTTGCACGTTATGTACGTCAGCACAGCTTTCCCTCAGGACTACAGAGCTATGCTATGTTAGCTGTGGGACTAAGGCAATTTGCTAGACAGCTTTAGATTTTCAAATCCCCACAAATGCTGTGTAAAATATTGATCTCAAAAATAACTGCCTGTTTGCTTGCTATTCTTGCAGAGTGAGCCATCAAATAACAACTCGTTTATCTGCCCATACATTTACCCTGGGCGTGCAAGATGACAGGTCTATTGTCTAATGGTACGTGTAGATTTGTAGCTGTGCAGGGAAGTCCCATGATGTTAGCGAAGTGCTACTGGTGCTGCAGTAACAGCAATGTGCTAACGTGCTACAGTATGCACAGGTAGTGAAAAAATAAAAGAACAAACTTTTCCACTGGATCCCAGTCTTATTGTTAGGTGTGTGCTTCACACCTGAACAATTGCCAGTAGGTTGCTTTATAACTTTTTTTTTTCCCCACATCCAAGGAAATGTGAAAGACCTCAATTCTCAGCTAAGCTTTTCACTCTTGCTCACCTGGCTGCATTTCTACACTGCTCAGTAGGGGTTCTGGGTGGTCTGGCTATTGGGAGGTGAGACCTCATCAATGCTAGTCACAAACTCTGGGGAGAGAGCTCTAGCCTTTGACTCCTTTGCCTTCACCAATGCCCATCCTTACTTTTTACTTTTTTTTTTTTTTTTTCTCCTGGAAACATGCTTGCTTTTCATCATGTAAATATTTTCCTGCATGCTTTCAGCACCTGTATTGTCTGCATGGTCATGTTCTATTCTGGAGAATGGGTTAAGAGCTGAGCTGGGCTCTGCCAATGCACATATGTGCTGGAAGTTGTGTGGGAGATTGCTTCCAATCTGCTTTGCCATTCCGGACTATTCCAGCAATCTCTGCACCGTCTGTTCCCCAAGATGTGCTGCACCTGCTGTGTTTGGGGATGCGGAAGCTGGATGAAACCATATCTTCCAGCACTTGCAACAAAGGTGGCTTTTAGCCATCTTCTAGACATGACCAGTGAGACAGCAGCCAGTATCACAGATTGTTTTGCAAGACCACGACAGACAGCATGAAGGTTACCCTCAGTACATTGATCTCTGCACATCCTCCATCTAATGATCACCACCCCTTTTCATCAGTGGAAGTCCTTAGGTTATATCCTTAAGTCCTAACTTGCCTTTAGGCAAGCCTCCTTTAAAATCATTTTCTACATATTAAGCAAGTCTATGGGTAAACAAGGAGTAGGGTATAAAGCATGTAATTATGCTGCTTCAGGCTGCAATTCCCCCAGACCTTTCAGATGACAAAAAGTCAGACTGCACTGAGGTAAGATGCAACCTACCTGGCATTTCAGCAGAGAGCTGTGCCTGGGTAAGAGAGAATCTTCTCAGTGAATGATCTGTGATGGCCCAACTTGTCTTAAGGATATAGTGGAAACTATTTTTGTGTTATTTTAGAACCATAAAATTAGGCTCCTAAAGATACCGAAGATATTGCACAAGCAATTCATTGTCCAGAATACTAGAATTAACAATACCAAAGTGCAACTTGAAATATTTTCCTGAAAATTAGCATATAAGACTTGCAAGGTCAGAATGATAAAGACTGTAGTCAAGATCCATGATCCTAAGTTGATGGGTATTCATGTGGTACAGCTCTTATGACTTGCCCTCACTGTAACTCTTGAAACCTAGTATTAATTTTAACATGGTGTTTTCTGCTTCTATGGGATGTATATTTTGTGTGTGTGTGTGCATGTGTGAGGGATTGTTATTTGCTCTGTCTTGTGCAGTCACTGGCTCAAGGCACTGCTCTTCTGTGAGCATGATGTGCTGCCATGCTCTAAGGCATGAGGAACAGCGATCACTGAGAATGCAGGAAAGTGACTGCTCCATCTCCATCACTAGCATGGCAGGGGTGTTACGAAGTGCACCTGAAATGGTACTGAATGTGTGTCCATTTGGCAGCTCGTTCTTAACTGAGGTCAAACATGGTTGTGGTGGGGATGTTCTCTTCAGTAATGCTGGTCCTGCTCTGTCCCCTATGTGTACCTCTCCTTCTCTGTCCCCCGAGGTAAAGTTTAATCAAGTGCACACACGAATGAACTAGCCTAAATATCAATAAGTGCTTCTTCCAGAGGAGGCTTGAAATATTTAATATTTAATAAGTCTGGAAAATGAACTTCTGTTCATGATTCCCAATTTCCAAGCATTTTGGCGGTGAGTGGTGCTTGCTGTCCCAGTGTGGGTAGGAACAGCACAGATTATTTAACAATCCACTTTGTCTAATCTAAAATATTCATGTTTGTAGATTATTTAAATGTAGCTCCTAAAAGAAACGCAGCACAAAACCAAACCATGCAGCCTGAACCCTCCCCGTTACCTTAAATCTTTGCTTTAGGCTGTGTGCTGCAGTAATGCCATTTTGCACAGTCTTCCCTGTTGCCCTGGTTACTGATCCATACGAGACCATCTCTGCTGTCCCTAGACTGGCGTTTTACCCAAGCGAGGGCAATGCTGCCTCAGCTACTTCTTCCGTAGAACACAGACACAAGTGCACACAGCCACTCTCTGTGTTAAAGTAAGGCTACCACAGCTGTAGTAATTGCCTTCATCCTCAAATTCAGCTAGTGCTGATAAGGCTGCAAAATCAGGTTAATAACTGATAACAATTATTATTGTTATATTAAAGCACTGGCCAATTTGGAGAATCTTAATCTTAATTACTTCTTCAATGGAGCTGCAGGTAATTTTGGCAGAATTTTATCTCTTCCTCTGCTTTTTGTCTTGGTTTTCCATCAAAAACAAGCGAATCCTGACTGAAAGAGGAACTTTTCATGTACCAGATCAACAGCTCAAAATGTAGTGTCTTAGGTAGTGCATGTTTCAGTACAGGAAATGGACTTGCATGTGCAAAACTCTCATCTGGCAGTGCATAACGGACACTTCCTTATAAAAGCAGGTTCTTCCCTCCTTTTAGACAGACTTACTTTGAGAGTTTCATTTCAATTTGCTGACGGATTTCCTGTCTCTCCTCGTCTGTCCTCCTCGGGAAAATATTCCTGTCTTCCAGCTCCTGCTTGCTTGGTCTGTTCCGTAGTTTTACAGCCAGCAGTTCTTTCTTGCATTTTCTTGGCAATGTACCTTGAAAAGAAATATATTAGACAACTTTTAGATAAGAAAAATGAAAATATGAAGAGTGGGAGAAACTGCAGGATGGCAGTGACCTGTATGACAGTGTGAGCAGTTGTACACGCTGCTCTAAGCAGCACTATGGTTGTGTTTGTGACCAGGGTTCAGGCACAAAACTGCTTACAGATGCAGGGGATCATATTCCTGCGCTTTGTTATCTATTTTAAGCAAGTAGTGCTCTCAGATGGAAGTTATTTACAGCTGAGACATGGTTCACATCACTAGTCCAGGAGTCAGAGCTGGGCATCTCATCCGAGTCCCCTGAGTGTCCCCAAATCCCTCAGCAATTTCAGCTTCCTGAAGCATTTCGTGATCCATCTGGAGAGGGCCTGGGTGACTCAGTGGCGCGGTACTTGGGAGGTCCATGACTTTCCTCCTGGGTCACCACACATAATCAGAAATACATAACAGGAACAGAGGCAATCAGAGTGGTTGCCTGACATGTACATTTTTATATGAGAAAAAAAATGCTTTTCAGTCAGTAAAAATTAGAACATTGGAACCTTGAGCAGACACAGTCTGTAACTGTAACACTTAATGTGAACCATTATGTGTAACTACATCCTGTCCAGTGTGACAGGATGACACAGAAGAATTTCACTGAGCAACAAATGCTCTATTCTTGAAGACTAGTATTCAAGAATCCTATTCAGAAGCTTATCACTCTGTACTCTTTTTCTCAGGAGAGAACAAGAGGAAAGGCCAAGTTTGCTGGTGATTTATAGAATGGTGGCAAGTGAATCTGGCCTTTTTGGCAAGGAGATGCAAATACCTGTAGTGACTGCCTGATCTCCTGTGTATACTTTAAAACATGCTAAGATTAAGTGAAGTTAAACAAGATAACCTAAAACATTGTTGTTGCAAAACAACCACCCATAAGAGGGTATGCAGCAACTGTTTGGAGTTTACTGCTCAAACTGTTTTGAGTTACTGCTTTTTGGTGTCCTTGATGCTGTCCTTGCTACTGACATCCTTTTGCTCTTACAAGAGGGGACTGCATTTGACCCGAAATGTTTCTGTGCTTCTGGTGGCTAAATGAGTAAAGAATGGGTGCCTGAGCTTATACATCCATTTCAAAGTGTGTCCAGAAAGGTACATAATGAAATGGCTATAAATGTAAACTGCTTACGGAGTCAGAATTAATCTTTATGTTCAATGCAATGAAATGTAAACTGCAAGAGTGACGTGAAGCCTTTATTTGCTGAGGGGTAGGTTGTTGATGATGGGGGGGGAGCAAAAAAGGGCAGTGCTATTAAAAATCACTGAGCTTCTGAGTTACGCATCTGTACATTATCTAGTCTGACTGAAGTCTTCCAGCAGTCCTGTCTCAGGTAGGTTGTAACAAGTAAATTTACACTAGGTCCCCGCAAGCCTCTGCTGTGCCGTCCTCATCCCTTTTGCTGCCCAGTTCAGGACTTCAAAGGAGCCTGAAAATTGTTATTGCAGAGTAGCACCAGTCAGATGAGATGTAGATTATTGTCAATGTCCACAAGTACTAGAGATGAATCTTTGTATCTGCTTGATCTTGGCAGTGTGGTGTGTAACAGGAATTTTCCTGTATGGTTCCTTTGTATCTTAATGTTTTTTTAATATATTGCTTCACCCTTTCTAGAAAAGGTCACCTATTTTTAAAGAAGATGACATTTAATTGGTATTTTTGTTTGGCATTTGAGATGGGATTAAAGCCTGTTTTTTGAGGATGCTCTGGAGGTTGGCAAGATACAAAATCCAAAATAGGATCTTATTCCCAAATACTTGGGAGCTGTTTGCCAGGAACTTGTGGGCCTATATTAGTAGTATCAATATTGATCACAAATTTCTTTATGCAGAGGGAGGAATCCGTACTACAACCTCACAGATGAGTTGGGAAGACTGGGGAAGAGAGATGTAACAGTTTCCTTGTGTGAGCAAGGGCAAATCTCTTCATAGTTGCATGATGTAAAATTAGACTTAGAAGCTGTAGAACTCTGAACCCTGCTTAGATTCTGAAAGCAGGGTTTAGAGTTCCTTGTTTAGCACCTTCCACCTGAAGCTTTCAAAGTCTGCTGCAAATATTAATTTAATTAAGCCCTGTGTCAAGCAGTAGGTCCACATGTGAGCAATGGGTGACAGAAGTAAAATTATTTGCCTGATGCCACCAGAGCCTTCAGCTTGCTGGATCTGTGACTCCATCACGAAGCATTTGGATCCCGAAACCATGGTGCTGCAGCTCTGTCGAGGCCTCGCCCCGCCAGAAGCGGGCACAGAGCGCATGTTTGCAAAGCTCTGTAGCACAGGGCTGAACAGAATTCCCTCAGGAAGCCATCGGAAGCACATCTGGGGCTAGCAGACTCCTGCATATCCCTGAACATGTGCTCGTTTGCACAAGGGAATTTTAAACAGGCAGCAAGAGGACTTTAGTCTTGTCGAGAGATTGCCGATGAGGGTCTGCGCATGAGCAGTGAGCCCAGTGTCTCCTGAGCATGACGACTGTACACCTGTGCACTGCCTGTCTGCATAAAGCACTTGCAGCCCGTTCAGGGTGTCTTGCTTGCACAGAAAGCAGTCAGTGTATACACCATGCAGTATGTGCATGTGTTTCTGTCCAGAATTCCTTAGAAGGAAACACGACAGCTACACTTGCACACAACACTTTTTTTCTGGAGATGTGTCCTAAATGCTCATTCTCAAAGGTACAAGCCTGCAGGCCTGTTTTTGATCTCTCCAGGTTCTTATGAAACTACCTGCTATGCTGTATCATACCTGTCCTTGGAATTTTGGGAGAGCAGCTGGGACTGCTTACTCATGTGAGATCAGACTTCTTTTTCTGCCCTCTCTCATGTCATTGAAGGGCAGCTGAAAATGGTGCTCTGCAGGTGAAAGACTACTACTTTTTGTAATAAATCAGGTTTCAAAGTTGGTGTGAGAGCGCTGGCGTAAACCAGCTTAACGTCAGCACTAGAGGCTTGTATTTCAAAATGAGGTGGAACAGTGCTATATTTTGCTCAAAACTAAAATTAAGTTGTGCTTTAGGGCTCTGACTGCTCCCAGGTTGCTCTACTGCACATTTTGAAAGGCTCTACTACTTTGTGAAATTGAAAACACAAATCATATCTGAAAAACCAGAAGTTTAACCCAAATCCTGCTTTTGTATTAAAGGAGCAGAGAGTATACAAACCACTCCAGATAAGCTGTGCTCGCTTTGTCCAGATGTCTGCATTTCTAAAAGGCTTATGTTATAGCCACGCCCATGGTCCATATGCACTGTGCACTGATTAATCTTTAGGGTATTTCACCAAATAAAAATGCAAGAGATCTGGATTAAGCTGATCTGCTAGTCTAAGGAGCCATCCCCAGTGCCTGACCAATTGGGTTAATTCCTGAAAAATATTATCTGCCTGACAGAGTGGGAGATGTGTCAGGAAACACCGTGTCACTGGTCCTTTGCCACCTTGGCTGGCCCACTGGTGACCAATTCTGTTATCCCACAGATATGGGCAGTATGGGCAAAGCCCATATTTTGTGCTTTAGAATAAGAATAAATAGGTGAAAATGGAGATCTTGGGGTCAATTAAGTCCCAAACTAGTTTTTGCCAGGTGATTTATCAGCACCTGGAGGCAAATTCCTTCCTGATCACCAACTCAGTGGGACGTGTACCTGAAAATACCCTTGTTCAGGTATTTTCTTCCTACGAGTCTTTTTCCTGGTGAGTAAGACAGTGCTTGTCTGCCCTGTTACAAAGCCAGCCTGGCAGGATCCTGGCTGTGGCTTATTTCACTGCTTATGGCAGCTCAGCTAGGTGAGAAGTACTTTGAAAATGTTCACTGCTTTCCTGCTTGGACTGCAAGTTCCTTACAAAAGTTTCTGTTTTAATCTGGTTGGATCCTGACATTTAATTTCCTGCTTGTTTACTTGCTGTCCCTCAAGCAGAAGACAAATCCCCATATTCACACTGATGTCAAGAACTCGCTCGCACTCATTATCAGCCTTGAGCTACATCCTAGTTATATTGTTTTCTCCTTCTGTTTTGATTAGTGTTGAGTAAACCTCTTGAGCAGGGTGCTAATGTAGGACTTGGAGAGCCAAGGTGTAGCTCTTGGCTTTCCCTAGAGTTGCTGATGGCCTTTACCAAGTTGCATCATCTCCTGTACCCATGGAGCTAACAGCACACAGTGGCTTCAGCAGTGATGTGCTGAGCAAGAACTCCAGTAACATAGCAACTTTGGATGAATGGATGGGAAGACAGACACGACGACAGTCTCCATGACTCAAGCATAATCATAACTTTTCACCAAGGTTTCTTGCAAATGGTGATAGAGGAACAAAACAGAGGAATTGACATTGCTGAATATTTTCTGTTGCATGTTGCCATGCTTAGAGCTTTTTTTAGACTACAATAGTATATCATTGTAAGATTAAAAGGCATTTTCCTTACCAGAAATAATGGAGTCATTCAAAACTTCCTCATCTTGATAAAAAACAGAGTCCTCTGTGATCTCTGAACTCATGATCATGTTTTCTTTGTTCTCATCTGACTCTTTAACTGAGTTCCGCTTATTTTCCGAATCGCTGCTGTAGCTCAGTGAGTTCTCCTTTTCTTTGTTGCGCTCAATGCTAGATGTTCTGGCTGGACGGATGTCCACTCTCTTTTTTGGAGAGCCTTTGCTTTCTCTTCCGTGGAAGCTGTGGGTGGAAGGGACACATCCCAGTGTTTAGAAAAGACATTTTATTGTCCCAACAGGGATTATCATCATCTCAGAATAAGCAGAATGTCCTGCAACTCATAAAGTGTTCAAGGGAGGATGGTGCAAGATGGCGTTGTCAAGGCTGGCTTGAGAATGGCTAAAGCAGCTCTACTTTTCAGTCTTTATCATAATGATAAAAACCAGGCAGATAGTGACTAATATATTTCTTTGATATATAACCACATGCTATACAGTATTGATTAAGAAAAAAACACACAGCACATCCTTGTAATGTAAAACACATGGCATGAAATATTGCCATCGTGATAGTTTTTGAACATGACAAAGGTTTAACAGAAATCTGTTAAATAATATGGTATGAATCCGTTCCCCATGACAATAGCTGCTATGGAACCGAGAAATGTTTACGACTTAACTCCAAAGCTTTATGAAGGAAAAGGTTATCTCTGTTCTTCTCTAATATAGAGGAGGGTTTATAATGAAAAACAGATAGTCCCCAACATACTCCCACACAACCAGCTGCATTAAAAAAATGTATACCATATATGCTCACATATAATCTAAGAGATGTATACTGAAACAACGCTTCACATAACATATAAAAAGCACTTTCAGCAGGATTTGCCTGGAACATGCTAACGTGCTAGGATACAATCAAGTCAAGAACTAATCAATAATTCTACCTATTTGAAAAGCTAATTCTGTGTCACAGTAGACTTCTTACAATGGAAGAATGTACTTTGAATTAAATGCCAAATGAAGCAATGTAACCAGGAATGGATGTTGAAAGTAGTAACACCAAGAAGATGACAAATCTAAGATGTAGGAGCAGTTAAAACATTGATAACAAGGTAGGAACGTATACCAAGAAAAATGCTGCAATGGAATATGTGTCCTCACACACCCACGTAGCCAAGGGACACTAGGTACCTGTCCTGCCGATGCTTGGTGGCCAGAGCCCGGTGCAGTTCTTCAATGACTCGGCTGGGAGGTAGAGGCAGGTGGACAGCAGCCAGGTGAGGGGAACCCGTTGGTGTCGTTACCTGTCCTCTGACATGAGAATCGGTGCTTTTCTGGCCAGAGGGATGGAAGAGGGCAGCTTGTCCTGAGATTTGGGAGGAACCGACAATGACATAATTCTTCAGGATAGTGGAAGGAGGAGATTTCATGGCTGGGTCATCTGTTTCGCTTCCTGCTGTCAAAAGAAAAAAGAATAGGAGGTCGTGCAATGCTGCTTATTTCTTTGTGCACAAAGCATGCGCTGATCTGAACTTGTTTGGTTGAATAGAGGGAAATCGTGATGTTCTGCTTTTGCCTAAGGGGACCTGGCTGTGCTGAGTAACTGTCTGAATTTGAAAGGTTTATACCACACAGCTTTATCTAGCAGAATAGATTCTTCCCCATTTTCTCTCCTTCCCACACGATCAAACACTTCTTTTCCAAGTCCACTACTGGGTTCTTGATTGCGAGTACAACCTCACCGCGGCTGGCTGGCACTGCAGGGCTTTCCAATCCAGCACCTTCTCTGCTGAACTCTGCCAGACTCTATTGCAATTTATGCAGTGGTCCTCAGTCAGGACAAACTGTACCAGCGTGTATTATCTGCTCCTCCATGACTGCTGCCAGCTTAGACCTTTGTCTTTCATATGCCAGTTGAGGAAATGCCAAGATCTTTATAGTGCGAGGATAACTTAACAAAATTTGCCATCCAAATGAAAGATATTGTATTGAGCACTAAGATGAGAAAATAAGGGTGGGCAGTGTTTTACAAACCTTTTTTACTCTCAGATTCAGATTTTATTTTTTTCATGTCAGTTAAGAATTTTTGGAAGACAGACATATCTGTGCATTTCTTAGCACCTCAGTCCACAATTATATGATGATTTCATACTCTGAGATGCCTGAAAATAAATGGTCATTAGTTTTTCTGTTAGGGAATTCTATCTCCTTTCCCTTTTCCCTTATATTTTTATCCCAAGCTTCTGGCATATGGCATATAGCAACAGTTCAGTCTGAGCATAGACAGGCAGTGAGCTTCTTCCAACTAAAAGGATCTTTCTTTTCTCTTGTTGCCACCTAGTGTTGTATATATGAATTTAAACTAACACAGCTTATGCAGGCTTTGTACGAATTTGTTTTTCACAGACCTGTCTTACTATTTTCACATACTTTAGGATAGATCCATCGGTTCCTAGGTGAGAAAAAACCTATTTCTGCCAAGAGTCTCTTAACATTCCCATGGAAAAGGGACATGCTTTGTTAGGAGCACACTGACTTACTAGAAAACTGGAGAGGACAAAAACAGGTTTGACTATGAACCTCAGTTATTTCCTACCAGAGCTGCATTCTGGTCTTCACTCAACTGCCCTGGTAGCTGCTTTTTCACAGAAGCCCTGCTGCAAATATGGCATTAACTCCACCAGGGTGGCCATAGGTACAGGACCAGGTATCTGGAGCCTGGGGAGCAGAACCGCTGAGGGCAAGAGCAAAACCACAGATGGGAAGGGGAGCTCCTGCAGCCACCACCAAAATCTGTCTCATGGATGGGGGACAGTGGCAATGAGAAGCATACTTTCTATTTTCACCTATGTGAGACAGGGAGGAAAGGGTTCTTCGACTAGGAGTTTTATATGCACAATACAATCTCTCTGTGTCTTTTTTTTTTTTAGAGGCCTACTTTTTCTAATTTCTGAAAGGCATTTTTGCACATTTCCCTCCTTCCAACCTAGAACTCTAACCAACAGCCACAGCTTCATCCATCCCTCTGTATCCAAGCAAGAGGGATGAAGTGAGTCCAGAAGTGACCCTATTTCAAATATAAAAATGTCTGAAAGTAGAGGAGCATCTAAGGTGCTAAGTTCACAGCGCCTTACAGGTGCGACATCTTCCCATCCTACAGCCCTCCTGTACTGATCAGGATGGTCCTAGTGGCCAGGAGACAGCCAACCTCTGCTAAATAGCTCTGCTGCGCTCAAGGAAGGTTTAATTGTGTGTTGTTGAACAAATGCATAGAGGATGTTTATGATCAATCATTGTCCACTGAATCATAGCCAGAGGGGAAGAAAAAAACACTTCTGAAGTCATTTTCTGCCCCTGCGTCAGGGGAGAGGGTTGCCCTGTTCTCTCAGAGCAGGAATCCTGGGTCCCTCTCAGCCCCAGCGCAGGAAGGGAGGACACTAGTTATCTTTATATTTGCTTGTTCCTGAGACGGGCCAAGGGCCAAGTCTGTCCTCATTGCAGCTCAGGCCAGGATTGAGAATTTCCTTAAATCACACCTTATTCGTCCTAGTAACAGCTGTTTGGTGAATAATCTTGCAAAGTGATGTCTTGGCACCTTGCCCTGTTTCCCCCTCTGCCTGTGATTAATTGATGCTTGGCTTATTCATCGCTTCTCTGCTAACAGCATCTCTAGCATTGTTAAAAGGAGAAAAAAATCCCAACACAAAAGAGCTTTTCACCTTCCTTGTCTCCCTTTCCTTTCATAATCAGTCTTTGTTTCTCTCTCCCCATATGTTCCAATGCCCTTTCACTCTCTGACAGTGTTTGTTTAGTCTTGACTCGCCACTGCCTCCACATCCACTGTATAATCGCTGTTCAAGAAAGGTTTATAGTTATGGGACTCATTCAGAAAATTCTGAGTTGTTCTTAGTAGAAAATTTCAATGAGAATTAAATACCAAAACTCAGAATATCTCGGGTGTTAGATGAAAGAGCTGTGAAATATCTGAACTCAGAATACTGTGAAGTGCCTGATGCAGCTGTCATCTCATTCTCTCTGATCAGGGTTTTTGCATCCCACACGGTCATGGTGCATGGCCAGTGCACCAGTCAAGCAGAGGCAAAGGGGTGTCCTAGCTGTGCAAGAGGGAAGATGCTGCTAGAGCCTGGCCCATAGCAGTGAATAGATGAGGAAAGGAGAGTCAAACTCTTGTTTAAACTCTTACTGGTTCTAAGCATGGACGAAACATGGGAAACCAACTCTGGTCATTTTCCTGAAAAAGGCTGAATCCCCGGTGTTTTCCATCAGCTCCAGTGGTCAGATCACAGTGCCTGTGTGAGCTTTTGTTTCCTGGTGACTTTGAAAACCCGTTTTTTGGTGCCAGAGGATGAGTATGGATGCAAATCAGGACTGCGAGAATGGTTGTCATTTAAAAGTCTAAGTACCCACAGATCTGGCATTTAGACATCAGGACTCAATTCTAGTTCACAATAAGGCCATTTTAACTGCTTTTACTGTGTGTAGAGGCCTTGAAATTGGAACAAACTAAAATCATATCCATTTTAACACCCTTTCTGTTCTGCCAGAATGTTAGAAAATGTAACAACAGTGGCAATACATTAGAAAATCAGGTCCAGAGGATTTGCTATTGCAACTTTCAGTGTAATCTGGCATGGAGGATTGCCTTGTGGAAGCCAGGTGTATCACTTATGCTCTGAGTAATTAGACCAGATTTCATAGCTCTAATTTAGACCTACCCAGGAGAGCAGACCCTTCATACCAAAACCTCCACAGAACCTATTGTCTTGAACTTGCTTTTGGCTATTGTACTATTATCCAGTGGGATTCTAGGTAATGAAAACATTTAAATCTTCCTTTTGTTTTATGGCATATCAATATGACCATCTGATTCAGCAGATGTTTGCAGTTGGTTTGATTTGTTTTACATGTGGTTAGTGCTGTAGACTTGCAACAAATAATCCACTGAGTGATTCAGATAACCATGTAAAGTACAAAGATCAGTGCTTTGTTATCGGGCAGCCAGACTGCTCAGTTCCTGGAGATCATTAGCTTGCTGTTCAGTCCGGATGACTATTTGGATTCTTAGGAGCTTGTGGCAAAAGGCTTATAAAAGGATATAAAGAGAAAGGAAAAAAAAGATATATTGTACTTTTAGGTGACCAATGCACAAAGGATAGGACTGAGCATCAATGACTGACCTGTTATGCTCTTTGTGATTTTGGAGATTGCCTTAGGCAGCGGAGCGGGGAGCAACGGAGGGCTGGGAAGCTGGGCTGGGTTTCCTTCAGCCTGGTTCTGGGGAGAAGCTGCGGATTCAGAAGCAAGTAAGGCTTGTGCACTGTCTTCGGCTGCTGGCAGGCTGGCAGCTTCTGATTCTTCCGTGGGTGCTGAAGGTTTCTTGGCTAGTAAAATAATGAGCAAAATTAACGGAAGATGAAGTTAATAATACTGATAGGCCAGGGGACAATGCCAGGAACATTCAGAAAAACAGAACACATGGCATGCAGCTAGGAGCACTCCTCTTCCATAGTGAAAGTAATTAATGTGTGAAAAAGCCTACCAGCCAAGGCAGGTAGAGAATAAAATATACAAAGATATTGAAAAAATATTAGTTTTGGTGTTCCTAAGAAAACCGCTGAGCCTCCTTTACTTCCATTTCCCTCTAAAAACCGTTTTTTTTCCTTTTATTTTTTCCCTCTAAAAATAAAAACTGAGATAAAGCAACTTTTGAGAACTTTATATGTAATTAATATTTAATAGTCAAGACAGCAGAGAAAGTGATTATCTGTAAAGCTCAGAGGATGAGTTTGCCCTCCTAGGTTTGGAAATAGATGGTCCAGTGACAAGTGAAGTTTCAGAGAGATTCATTTAGGATGGCTAAGTGTCAAGTCTTGCATCTTCCAGCAGTCTGGACTGCCTGAACCAAGTGCCACCTCCTCCGTTCCACCCCAGAGCACCTCCTAAAAACCCACAGCATTGGACATCCATGGCTACTACATCGCAGACTTGGCTCAGTTTTATGTCTTGTTTGGAATTCAGGCTGTCTGTGCTAATGATCAAACAGTATCCTCATGTTCGGAGCACATAGGGAGGCACCAGAGCACTGAGGCAGTTGGCCATAATAGTATTGGCAAGATAATAGCATTTAATTTGTTGACAAATAGATTAATGAGTATGCCTAGAAGGAGCAGAATGAGCATTTGTCATTCAAAAAGACAGAGAAGTACAATAAATATTCATTATTAGAGGTGTTCTTGTAAAATTTGCATTATGCGATAATTGCATCAATTACTAAAAAAAAAAAATCTTTTAAATATATATTCCTCGGGAAAAGCTTTGTTTTAGGCTTGCATCACTAGGTATTATTCCAAGCTTGAATCACTATGTATTTTTGTGTCTACAGCATAGAAGACAAAACTTGGAATTGAGGTAGATGGAAATCACATCACTAATGACTTGATAATTAAAAGAATATACCAAGAGGTCCAGTAGATATTAGTAATTTAACTGGAGAATTAATCAGATTCTGATGTTTTGAGCGATACTTTCTTCTGTCAGTAGCATCAGCAGAGTCCACAGGCCTCTGCAGGGCCTCGAGGTGCCATTTGGCCCGAATGGGCATGAGCAGCCACCATGGGGCCATATCTGCACGGGACGCTGCTCGGAACATGCTCGGCGGCAGCCACATAGACCTCCTGGGCCCTGACTCCAGCCTGTTCACAACCATAGACTAGTGCTGTGCGCTCTGGCCTCGAAGTGTCTGTTTTGCATCTCCTGCAAAGAATCAAAGAATGGTTTGCCTCTTTCTTTCTTTCTTTCTTTCTTTCTTTCTTTCTTTCTTTCTTTCTTTCTTTCTTTCTTTCTTTCTTTCTTTCTTTCTTTCTTTCTTTCTTTCTTTCCTTTCTTTTTTTAAATGTGGTTATTTCTGGTGAAAAATAGCATGTTTTTGCCTCAGAGTCTGAAGGCAGACTGAGGTCCTGAGTACGAAAACCTATTAACAGATTTCATGCAGCAGAGTGAATGTCACCCTATTGAAAATATTTCAAGGGCTCCGCACTAGGCTCCTTGGCAGAGTAGCTAATTATTCATGGAGTGCCACTTGTCAAAATGCCATCTCGCTTCTAGGTAGAATCCCTCCACTTGGGAGAGCCCCTAAGCCCACTGCCTTAGGTGGAAAAAATTGCCTGTCTCTGCCTAGGCTGTTCCTTTTCCTTGTATTAGCCAAGCATGCTCGCTACAAATATTTCCTTTTGTTCCTTCTTCTTTCTCTCCTCTTGGCCTTCATCCCATATCCTCAGAATGAAATATAAGCTAGGGTCTTGAATATAGAGCAGATATTCATTTTGTTTCTACGTGGCTTTTTTTTTCTTTTTCGTTGTAGATTTTCAGCGTTATACAAAAGCAAACACAGCAATGTAGGCTAGAGTTTGGAAAGAAAGGGAAAGAGCAGTAAGCTAATATAGCAAATATGTTTTAGGATATATCTTCATGAAGTATTATGTACTTGTATTTGAAGTTTAAAAAAAAAGTGATAGAAAGGTGTTTCTAAGCTTAAAAATATCTTTGCAATGAGCAGTCATGGAAAGGGAAATATACTTGTTGGGAGAGAGAAGAGTTTCTGTTGTCAAAGCAATTCGGACTGGAGGGGAGCTAAGAGTGCAGTTCCCACAGAGGTCAGAAAAGCAATATTATACAAAAGCAAAACAGCAAAACGCACCAAAATTTTGTGAGTCATGGGAATGGAAAGAACAGGAGAAGGAAGTGGGCAAGTACAAAGCTAGGAAATGGGAAACCCTTCAAAGAATGATTTCCATTAGGAGCTGCACGAAGGCATCTGCAGACAGCAGAAGCCAGCACTGAGGGGGAGATTGGTGAACGTGCCTGAAGACCTGGACCCCAAGAAGTGCAGAGTGTGAAGAAGTGTCATGGGCAAAAGAAGGCAGCCAGGGCAGGCGGAGAAAGCATGGAGATCAGCGAGATGAGATGGGCAGAAGGGTCTGTAATCACTGTGTTGCATTCCTCGCAGAACTAGGATAAAAGGTGGCTTTCCTCAGCTTTGCCTTTCTTGTTTGTCAGGACTGGAACCCCCCAGCTCCAGGTTGTCCCTGGTCCGAGGGGAAGAACTCAACTTTGCTGTGCTACAGTGGCCATCTGCCTCACGGCACCTCCTCCACTGGCTCCCTCTACGGCTTTGGTGCTGGAGAGAGCTCCCTGCTCTCCCAGCTAAACTACCACAGACGGTCTGCAATGTCTCCTATAGCAGTGTGAAACAAACTCAAAACTCAGGTTTGCAGAGTGTCTTTTGTGGAGGTTTACATGGAAGAAACTTGGTTTAGCTGCTGATTAGGATTTATCTTTGTTCCTGGTGCGCTGCTCTGGTATTTGCAGGGCAATGTAGATAAGACATGGACAGTGCTGGGTGTGCATGGACATCGTTCTCCTGTGCCGGGGCAAGCAGCTTCAGCTTTGGCCGAGAAGTGGGAGAACTGCTTTTAAGAGTAGGTTGTTTCATCTTCACAGCAGTAGCTGCTAATACCAAAGGGCACCATGCCAACTCTGGCTTGTCTCGTAATCCAAGTAATCCCATTGTGCCTGACTGTACGCTCCCTCAGAACTGTAGCAGTTCCAAAAAGTCCCTATTTTCAAGTACAGAGCGCTAACCTAGCAAGGGGAGGCGCTGAGCTGAACAAGGTGCACTGACCCTCTAATACACTGACATATTTGGCTCCTCAGATTTTTAATATTTTTTTATTCTGTTTAGTGTTTTATATCCAATACCTGTGTCGTCCTGCAGCTCCTCCGAAAGCAGCTCCTCGCCAGGCGGGGTCACGTTTGCTGTGGCTGCCGCCGTGCTCTCCTGCTGCAACTCCGGGGAGGCAAGCGCGTGGCACGTGGGAGCTGAAGAGTCGCTCTGCGTCGCCCTTGTGGCATCATCACCAGTGCAGGCTTTGCCTTCAGTATCTAAAACAGCAGATGATTTAATCTTAGCTAAAGCATGTGCAGTGAAAGGCGAAACTCCCTGCTACCCTCTTTAGAAGAGTGTACCTGAAAGCTACTGGTGACATCGCAGTGCTGAGGGGGCTGAGATTTGTCTTGTGTCAGGATCTGATTCCTAATGGCACTGAGCGTCTGTGACACAAAACCCGTGAAGGTCAGCCCTGCTGGATCTGAATACCCACCCAGCTTTCTAGGCAGGACATCTTTAGCTGTGCGCAGCCAGCAGCCTGGACAAGTGGGCACTGTGTTTGCACAAGAGGGCAGTGTGTGCTGGGAGCATCTGCGGAGCAGGGACGGGCCATGGAGGCAGCCCGAGGTGCACAGGAGCCTCTGTGCAACCCGTGCCCAGGTTGTCCCATGTATGAGTCATGCCAGGTCTCTGCAACACTGCTGGCCAGGACTGCCCCAGGAGAAATGCTGCAGCCTTCATGGAGACAGAGCTGCTAATAATGCTGGCACCCTGAGCACAGTTCTAGTTCCTCAGCTTTCAAAAGCGTGTGTGTCTGGTGTGATTGAGCTGATCAGAAATTCAAATCCCTCCTCATGCAGACCTAGAAACTGCTCCCTTTGCTTACTCTGAAAGATTTCTGCGCCAGTGATCCCTGCAGCTGTACGCATCCTGATGACTGAAGCTTTTCTAGTATCCTCCTATTCAGGGAGGGAAGATTCCTCAGAATACAAACTATCCTCTTTACTTCCTGAGCGTCTCAAAATTTACAAAATCAACATCACCACTGCAAGTGCTCCACAGTGTAGGCAGCGCTCTGCCATGGGGGCAGCTCTACCAGCACCCCAAGCTCCTGCCCGGTATTGCTCAGTGCCTGGCGGGGCTGTGGTCTCTCACAATGATATTACAACAAGTTTCTTGAACATGGATTTCAAGTTATTAGCATTACAGCTACCTCATTTTTAATGCTGTGTACGGTCTGCGGAGTAATATACCACCCTTTGGGGTATCGGGTTTGGCCGGGGATGCTGCGGAAGGGATGCAGTATTTTTGTAAGCTGAGCTCACCCGGGCTGCCTCATAATCACGTTTGGTGAAAAGTTACTGTTCTTAAAATAGCCCTTGCAGTAGCACAGTTGCTATGATACAGGAAAGGGGAGGGGGGGAAAAGTTCATTGCCTACATTTCAGCTCATCGCGGAGCCAGCTTAGACATAACGGTCGGTGCATTAACAACTGCCTGCGTTACTTGACAGGCAGCTCTTATCTCTCAGCGCTGTGAACACAGCTATCCCCGATCAGATTTGTGCTCGCAGTGAGGAGGATGGTGGGGAGAGCTCCCTAAATGTTTTCCAGGTAGCTCTGCTTTGCGAGTCGCTCACGTCTGTTGGAGTGGCAAGCCCTGACAGCCGTACCACAGCGAAGCTGCAGGCAGAGATACGCAGTCCTTTACATCTCTGCCTGTGGAAAGGGTAACGACTGATGAGGTGCTGACAAGTAGATGAGAGTCCTGTTGGAGAATTTTTATTGAGGAGCATCTGGGACTCACAACAGGGATACTCCTAGTCAGAAATGAGCAGCTCATGCTTAAGTTGGCAAAAATATGCTTCTTTGATTTGCAGAGGGTCTTAATGCTGTATTTTAGAGGTTTTCAGGAGGCAGGCTAAATGGTAGACCTTAGTGAGGAAAGCAGCAGAGTCTTGCAAACTGCAAAATAATCTGGAGAAGCAACAGGACCATAATTTAGTTGGGAATGAATCTGACCAGATTGCAGATCATGCACCCTCCAACTCGTAGGGTGCGAGAAGTTCCGCTGAGTGAAGATGCGTTTCAAGGAGGGTTTGGGAGCTAAGGAAAACCCCATCAGGGCCAGTGTCACAGGCAGGTTCCTCCCCAGGCACGTGGGCTTTGCGAGCAGAGGGCTCCGCGTTAGTCCTGTGCACACAGCGAGCGGCCACGGCTGGCTCTGGGCAGCAGCGTCTTGGGGTTGTGTGAGGAGACAGGGTGACATAACCTGCCAGGATGAGTCACCAGCGCAGCGAGGACGGTGCAGTTTCACCCTGAGCGCCTCGCAGCCTGATGCCTGTTCAGTACTAGCTGGGTGCTCTGCTCCGAGCCAAGTAGTCTGGTTGTACATGCGGGGCTTTCGCCTGCAGAGCGACCTTGTGCTTTAAAACTGGAGCGTGACACAGCTGCTGGAAAGGCACCAAGCGCATCTGCAGCTTTCAGAGGCTTCAGCTTCAGCCCTGCTTGGACTGTTTAGGGAAAGTGAGCACAACCAAGATGTTGGGAAGTGCTGTAGAGCCTGATGAAATAGAGGGATTGCAGGATTTGCTCTAGTCCCTTCAGCAGAGTACTGCTGCTTTGGCAGGTGTAACTTGCTGCATAAATGAGCACTTAGCCTTGAAAGTGCTGCCACTTTAGCTCCATCCAAGTAGGGCACTAATCAAATCACTGAGAATTATTTGGGTCAATTTTTGATACCATTAATAAGCTGCTTCTGCTAATAATACAATAAAATAACCCTGGAGATTCCCAATACTCTCTGTGTAAAGAAAAATAACTTGCAGACTGCTGCAATGTCCTTCAACTGACTGTTAACCATTCCTTATTCCTTCCCATCTGGGCAACAGGGGGGCTCTGTACGTTTGTTTGGGGTTTGTAGGAGCTCTGTGCACCTGTGTTACAGACAAGCAAAACCTAGAGAGTCTGCTTGTACCTGCCATGTAAAGCACAGCTCATCACCACTCCTCATTCTAATTACTCCTTATTCTAATTCTAGCACCTTATATTTTCATCCCAAATAGTTCTTTATGACAAGGAAAATCTATTCCAATTGTTGTTATTACTACTTTTTAATGTGCTCTACAGAAGGCCTTTTTTACTGCTCTTCTGCACAGCTCTAAATACCCATGTCTTCAAATTCAGTGTCAAATTCAGAAATGATTCCTGTAGCAGAATTGGGGAATATGGGTGTATTTTTCTGTCCAGTAGTGCTACTGTGTTAATAGGGCAAATAATTGTTGAGCGACAGAAATAATTCAATGGACAGGAATTAAAAATGAGCCCTTTACCAAGCTGATTTTAGAATAAGCTGATGGTTTGATAGATTTTGTCTTGAACAGAAAATTTCTGTTAAAAGATATCCAATAAAATAATATGATGATTGCCTTGCTGCAATGAAGAAAAAAAAACTGTTTGAAAAGCTCTTTTTCTGATCCTTCAGTTGCTCAGCCACATTGCAGCATACCAGCACTGAGTGTCGTTCTCAAGGCTGTTTAAATGCCTGAGGTTTCTTTACAAAGAAACTCAATTACTCATTTTAAACATCATTTCTATCTATCAGATTGGTCCAACTCAAAAGGGCAGTTTGCCTTCAGACAGTCTTTAGTGCTGTAAAGTTTTCAAAGTAAAGGTGGAATTCTTTAGCTCAGTTTGGATGGAAATGGCAATGGGAACATTGTCTGTACCAGTGGGAGTTCTCCTCATCTTGCAGGTTGCTTCTCCAGATCTGTCTCCCTCGACCAGATAGGCGCACCTGTCAGGGCTGTGGAGCAGCAACATTTCTGTATGTGGCTCTTGATCATCTTTCATTCAGTGACTTCTGCTGAACCTGGTTTGTGCTTAGGAAAGCTTTATACTGCCACACAATCAAAAACCAGAATGATAATATGTTTTGTCTAAACTTGGTTTACCAGAGAAATAGATGAAAACATCAGATTAGCATCATGTTACAAGATTTGGATTCATGGACCACAGTCCATGCTAACATCCCTGCTAGATGCATCTATATGCTTACGTTTATATTTATGCCAGCTTTAACACCGTTTTTTGGCAGTTGGATTTAGGTTTGAAGCATTTGCATAGGACATAGGCACTAGCTCACATTGGTACCAATGTATAAAAACACTGACGCTTGAATTGCATTCAAGCTGCTAAAACATCAAAAATCGAACTTCATAGACTGACTGGAGCAGGCAGGAGTTTGAACAGACAGCTGCTTAGTTCAGGTACTGAATTTTCCTGATCATGATCAGGGTTTTTCCTTTTTATTGTTTGCTTGTAAGCTTTCTTCCCTTGCAATTGTGTGTTTCCTGTTGCCTGGAAAAGGTCTCTGATAAAAGAGGCGAGAATTTTTACTCACCCTGTTCCATCATCTCCAGGAGGCCTTTCTTAATGAGTTCATCCCGACCTTGCCGTGCTGTCATCTTCTTCTCCAACACTGCAAGTTGTAGCATGACACAGAGCACCAGTTAACAACAGGGCATGTGTTTAGCTGAGTGAGAAAGCTACAACAGGGATGTTCCCTCTGGTCTTGACTGCAGCATGTGTGTGCAGAGCGGCAAGGATTCTGGGCTGGGAGCAGAGATGTGCCTGGGCAGCCTGCCCGGGCCTTTTCGTTAGCTAAAACACTGCAATCACCCTCAGAGCAAAGATTAATCACCCTCAGGTAGAGCAGAGATTTATGCCCAAAGCTGCTGCCCTGGGTGATCAGAATAATTTCATACAGAGTAACTGGGGGCTGCTGTAGCATTTGTGCTGGTAACTGCAGTGTTGGAGCTGCCGCAGGAAGCAGCTTCCTTCGCTGTGCGGATCCAGAGGGCCCGGGCAAGCGCAGCGAATTGCACCATTGGATCTTAGGGAGAGGCAAAGGAGCCTGTGTCTGTGCTGATCTCTTGGGGCACTGTTGGCGAGAGCCTGCGCTGCTCTCGGCATCTCTGTCACTACAGAGACAGCTGCTCGAGGGAAGGCGTTTTACATGCTATAGCTCCCTCCTGTCACTTTTCGTCATGTTACTGTGACCTACATAATCTTCACCCCAAATAAAAGGGGTGATGATACATGGGACCAGAAACTTAGCTTATTTTGGAGAGGAGAAGGTCTATGAAGCTCAAGCTTTGCTCTTGAATTTGACCTCTTCCTTGAAGTGTATCATATTGTGTTATAGAAGTCAGACTATAAGGGATCTTAGTAGGCTTAGAAATGATTAATCTGTAACCTCCTGAAATCTCTGAACAAGTTTAGATCAGCTAATCCTTAATATTTCCAATGTAAACAAAGCAGGGTTTTGCCTTCTGCTGCCGCTCTCCCGTCCTACCTGCAGATGTCTGCTTTAGCTTCTCAGTTTTCTTTTTCCGCCACTTCCACGGTTTGAAGATCCTGCCCAGCGTTGCCAGTTTGCTGTTCCTCCTCACTGGTGGAGTTCGAATCCCTGAGACCAAGTAGTCAGACCGCACTGCAGGCGACTGCTCCATCTCATCTGGGCAGGGGAGACAGAGCGCAGCTCGTGGTTACATAGTGCCCTTCAGCGCAGACCAACAAGGGAGGGTTTGCGGCGGTCACCAGCCAAGGAGCATCCAGTCAAGCAGGGCAAGACTTCGAAAGAGACTCCCCGCTTTGCGAAAGGCCCTGGCCATGCTGAGGGAAGCCACACAGGGACATTTAATGTTGCTGTGCCAGCCTAGTGCTTCCTCCCAGCTCTCTCTGGGCTCTGGTCCTCCATGGTGCCTATCTGGATGCCAAATATTAGAGCACTTGTGCTGTCCCTCGTCAAGGATCTCTCAGAGTTATTAGCCAGACCCCTGGAGAAGGGGATGTGCTGCATTTGGGCACCCTGTGCAGTCTCCTCACTTTATCTGTGCCTGTTGTTTCTGCAAGTGATGGTGTGACTGCCCCAAGGGCTGCGGGGAGCTCTACTTTGCCGCCTGCTGCAATACAGGGAGCCAGGAGCTCCCAAAAGCTTAAACAAGAGCTGCAAAAATCTACATCACATATCTGTAAATAAGGCAAATAAAGTCCCTTGTTAAACATGTAAAATTAATGTTCCTTTAGGAAAATTCAGACCAAAAACCTTTATGAAAAGCTGAGCGAAAGTGTGAGAAAGCTAAGGGCTCTTCAGATTTCCCAGCTTCTAACTCTGTTCTCAGGCCACAGGATATTGCTGCCTTTTCCGTGAACCCTCTTCACATGCGCTAATGCACTTGTGTCAACTAATGCAAATCTTTTATATAAGAACAGCCTGTTTCATATAGGCTACGTAAGTAAAATCTCTGACAACTATTGTGCAAATGTATTCCTTGAGGAAGCAAAGGGGAACTTTTTTTTCCCTTTTCTCCAGCCAAGCCACAGGAACTCGTAGATAATGCTTCAGCTGGAAAAGCGATTTAGGTATTTTTAATAGTCTGTCTTCCAAATAGGTTGCTTATAAACAAGTCTTGTATGAAACAACACATACTGCCTAGTGATGGCTGTGTGCTAGCCAGTACCATGAAAGAAAGCAGCACAGGTCTCTAAATGAGGATATTGATGGCTTGTCTGAGATTTGTATGTGAGCACCAATGCAGTAATTGTTAAAAGAGAAAATGCCATCAGTCAGAAGATCATGTTATGTGAATAAAAGCTGCATGACATTTTTTTTTCCAACAACCGGTTATCATTTAAATGTGCAATGTGGAGCTGTGAATCTATGTGCATTTCCAAGACGTATCCCTCTGGAACAGCAACATTTATCATAAATTGCTTTATGACTGTAACATGAAAACTATACACATCTTCCAGGCTTTGTTTTTAAGTTAACAGGGTGAGAACACTTAAATCGCTGCATGGAGGTGGGGACATCAGCGTAAACAGGAAACAAACACTGGAAGATTTCTAAACAAAGCCCCTTTCTCCCCCTTAATTTTGAAAATATTGGTAATAGAGATGAATCATTAAGTGGAAACAAATTGAAAAATTGGCCATACTAGCTGTTAGAATAGAGCAAAGGTTGTAACAATCTTCTCTCTCTTGCAGTGCATGCCCAGGATTTTTTTCTTTCTGCTTCAAAATTCTACATTTAGAATTTCTAATTTCTCTTTCTAAATTATAGTGAATCTGGGGCATCTTTTGTTTTATTACATTCTCTTGAGGTCTATTTTGGTCTTTAAATTTAAAATATACCTGAAATACAATTTTGCCTTTGAAGGAATGGTGTTTACCAAAGATGATATTTATGAATTGCAGTTTGGGGGTCAGTATGAAGAAGCAGCAAACAGAAACTAGCAAGTCTGTAAGGAAGGCAGTACCCTCTGGACCCTGGCTACATTGCTCAGATAACATGAGTTGTTCCTTCCTATCTGCATATTTGGCAATGAGGAGTATCAAAGAAATAAGCTTTGCTGCAGTAGAGCTGCTCTTGGTGACGGAGATGGCAGTACGACTGGAAAATGGCCAAGAGTAGGTCTGCTATTAATCTGCTGTTATGGCGACTTTCAAGCTGTAATAGGAGCTGCAGAAAATAGCATTTGGCCATTGCTTGTGATAACCATTAAGTAGGAATGGAAATGTCTGCAGAATTAGCTGATCTTAAAAAAAAAAAAATCATGCATGACATCTGAATGTTGTCCCTGGAAACAACTGTGGGGTGGGACAGGCTCAGCCCTCCCTGTCCTTGCGTTTGAGGCTGCTTGGACACTTCCTACTGTCCCAGGCACTTCTCAAGCATCTTAGTGAGGATTAAATCAGCAGCTCATTTAAAGCAGTATCTTGGCAAGTTGCTGATCCTACTGCATTTCATTCAGCATGTAGGTGTCTGCAAAGTGGCTTCGGCATCAGCCACATGTTTTATTGAGCGCTGGTAGCATGAGATTGCTTGGCCATTTTTGCCAGGTACAGGCAATCTAGACAGAACCAGGAAATCATTCAAACCCAGAGCTGTGTGTCTCCAGCAATGTTTGTTTCTTGTCCCAGTTATTCCCTTAGGAATGAGAATGAGGAGACACTGCGAAGGCACTAAGTATTCCCCAGGCACTCTGCAGCAATCAGTGCTTCTGTAGTTTTCATCAACCCTGTAAAATGCATTTCTTCCATCTCCCTCTGCCCTGTTGATTGTGCAAATGAAAGATTTATCCCTTTAGACCTAAGCTGTGGTCCTCTGAACGTCAAAGAAAAAAGAGGGGCTAAAACAAATGTTCCAGCGGAGGTTTTCATGGGCTTTTTTAGCTCTATTAATGTTTCTCACATAGTACAGCGAGTTCTTAAGCAAATGGTTTTATCACCTGGTACATTCTCACCATATGCAGTTCCTACACTGTGCATTTGGAGAGGTGGACACAAATAAAAATAGAGACACTCTAAGACAGATGTCCTGAAGTCAGAAATAACAAGGAAATGGTCTCACTGGCAACGCAAATCCCAAGGAAGCTCTGGGAGCTCCTCATTCCCAGTCAGTTCCTTTTTCCTTTGTTGTGGGTTGGCTACTGGGGTGATAAGAAGTTAAGAGCACAAAAAGCAGTTCCCACGTCCAGCCCTAGCTGTGGCAGGGCCAGGCACACCTAAGCGTCAGCCAGAAATGCGCTAGGACTTGCCAACCCTTCAACCACTCTCTATACTATTCAGCACATTTTTAAATCTGCAGTCAATATTTTAATTATGCTAACTGTATGGTGCAATAATGTGGCTATTTCTCCCAGAGCCTGTGTCCAGGCCATGCAATTATTTGAGGATGTCTATGAAATACAAGCAGCCAAGTGCCAAATCCTCCAAATCAGCAGGAAGAAATGAGCAACACCTCAACTAACAGCATCATGTGGAAGGATGAGACTGTACACAGGGCTAAGGGGCATGAGCTTGATCCAAGCTTAAACCACAGCACAAGCTTAACCTACTTTAAGCTTAACCCTACCCAACACTGGCAGGCCAGACCCCGTCCTGCTTAAATGTGGAGGTGTGCAATTGAAAAGAGCAAATTATAATACTCTCTGGCTGCAGGGCTTGGTCCCCCTGAGAACCTGAGTATCTGCAGCTTCTGTTGACTTCAGTAGCAGCTGTGAGTGATCAGCATTTCTCCTTTAAAAAACTGCAACAACATAAAAAGACTGGTCTCCTTACTCGTTCCTTCCCCATAGGAATTTTGTGTTTTTTTCTGTCCCTAGAGGCTCTCCTGTTTTCTGTTGACAAGTCCTGCCTCCATGCCATCCATACTCTTGGAAGCGAGGCAGGTTTGCTGGGAGGATGGTGGAGTTTGGGCCCGGGACGTGTGATGAAAGAGCCCCGTGCGCCTGTGCATAGCCTTGCTTTGCACCACAGATTATTTTTGGTCCTGAGATGATGCTGTCTGGGCAGTAACAGTGTTGTGAAATGGAGCATATGGCTTGGTTGGTTGGGTTTCTCTTCTTAGCTTTATTATGATGGGCCAAGGAGACCGTAGCCTGATGTCCAGGTCTCTGACCACAGCAACTGCAGGACACGAGGCCCTCACTGCTGAGTGACACTACCTGCGCTCCAGGTAGGGGTTTGTAACAGGGCTGCAGTGCGCTCATGTGAATATGCAGATTGCAGCAGGGAACAGCCAAAAAGCTGTATTTAGCTGAATTCAATACATGGTAATGGAAGTTGTTCCTTGCTAAATCTCCTGTGTAGCTGCTAGGAGAAGGGCTACTGAAAAATCTGCAACCTGCAGGCAGTTTAAAAATAACACAGCAGACAAGAGCTGCAGGCAAATTTGTAAGGCAAGCGTGCTCTGTTTTCTGATGAATTGGTTTGTAATGCAGCTCTGCATGTTCTCTCCTTTATTATCATTGCATCTGTCTTTGCACCTTAGGGGTACCAAGTGAAAAAATGAAAAGAGGCTGCCTTTGCTCCATGCCAGTGAATGGAATCAAAATGACCTCTCAGGCCTTTGGTACAGAGGTACCCTTATGACAGATAATTTTAAACACTGCCTAAGATTATATCTCTCTAGAAAGGATGCTAAAGAGGATGTTGAAGGGAGAGCTGAGCTTGTAAAGGGTTCATGTCTACTTGTCAGTCCTGAATCATGCAACTCCAGCATTTTTGAGAGCAGCCAAAACCCAGCAATCTGTACAAGGCGCTTTGCTTTTATACATATGTTTTATCTAGTGAGGGGAACCTGAAAGGGGCAGAAGGCAAAAAGGTTCCCTGGGTTAGGGAGGGAGGAAGGAAGAGAGAGAGAATTGGTGGCAGGAATGAGCCCCGATTCCTTCGTTTAGCATCCCAATAGCAGGAAGAAGCTAAGGGCAATGACTGAACGTGCAAGACGAGCAAATCATCTGTGGTCCTTGAACACTTCCCTGAAACTGAAGAGCTCTTTATATGGCGCTAGGTAGATGTTTTCTGATAGAGCTCGTCCTGGTTATATGCTTTCTGCCACCTGGATCTCAGTAGGCTGTCTCTCTCTCCCGATTCCCTGAAGAAGAAACCTGTGTTGGAGTGCTCCAGCTTGGCGTTTCCATTTCAGTTTTCTGAAAACAGGATATTTTTTCCAGTTTGGACTGGCTATTAGAAATGACTGGCTTGTTCTGTAATCTTCACTGTTCTTTATTATGTTAAAGAAAATGTTAAATCATAATTTAATTGAAGTGGGGTATTAGAAAAAAAAACATAATTAGGACATGGTAGGTGGGGGCTGTGCTTGCCAAGGAAGTTTATTTCTATTCTGCCATGCAGAGCCTCCCTTCAAACTACTTGGATTTCAAAACCAGTTTTAGCTGGGATAAATGGGGGGAACAGATTATACTTATCAAAGGAAAGAGAGCATGTGAGTAGCAACTCCAGCTAAATCTCTTGGATAAAGATATACTTTATACGCTTGAGATCTGTGATTTCTTCCAAAAATTCAACTTTAGGAAGCTGACATATCACCTAACAGCATTGCTGCTGTAGGAGGGAAGGTGTGAAGAAATTAATCAGGAGCCTTTCGTGGTTTTGGATCATTGTGGCAAGTCTCAATAGCACTTCATATGAATTATGGTGCACAGCATGGCATTAGGAACTCATTAACAAAGTAAGTTTTTCAATGTTTGTATAAAAGAACCCACATGGTTCCCTCATGCTCTACCTGGATAAGGAAGAACCAAATAACAGTAAGAAAATGAGACTAATGAGAGATTGCCGTGTAGTCACAGCTAATCAATCACCCAAGCCCACCCAGGAGGGGAAGTTGGCATTTGCCTGTCTCACACCACCCCGTGAGAGCTCGTTGGGATTTACAGAAACCCCTTCAAATGAAGGCAAATGAGTGTTGCCCCTGAGAGCCTGGCCATGCACCAGGCCTGCTCTGTGTCACATCTCAAAGCGGGATTTGTTCTCCCCCAGGTCACAGATCCCCAGGGCTGGGCACTTTCCCCCGGCCTCTCTGAGCCCTGTTCTGTAGCGCAGCAGGAGGCCAAGCTCAGAGCACAGGAATGGCTTGAATTAGCTTTACCCTGTACTAGGACTAGCAGAGCAGTTGTCTGGTCTACAGGACAGCGTTTGATCACCTGCATGTATTAATTAGCTCAGTCCAGCTGCAAATCTGGTGAAAGGATGTTTTATAGCTTCCTCGGGGAGTCTGCAACCCAAAACAGAACCCAGAGCTGCTCCCAGGAGGCACCTGCAAATCCATTTCTCTGCCACTAATCCTGGCTAGGAGCAGTGCTTTGTTGGAGATGTAACATCCAGGGAAGTAACCTCTAAGAGCAGCATCCTTTCTAACTGGGGATAGTGCATTACTTTTGCCTGGATTTGTGCACTGTAAACTACCTGTTTAGCCTTTCTTTAGGTTATGGAAGCTCAAGGATGTCCTTCTTCCCTGGAATGCACCATGATGCTGGTGCTCTGTCACCCTTTAAGGACAGTACTACAGATAAAAACCACCCCTCCTGCACAGGGAAATGTAAGACCAGCTGCTTTTTCCCCTTTCGCACTTTTCATACAGCCATTGGCAACAAATGTGCATTAGCTGATGGTCTCTGGCACTTATTCCAGGCCTGTTACAGAGAACAGCACAGGCATTTGGAAGAGGAAATACTTAGATATGACATTAACACAAAACAGTTATAAAGAAAGATAGGATGGAAAACAGATACGGTGCTTGAATCCAACTTTTGTCTAAAGTTTATGCATCCGATCTGGCTCCTTGTAAAACTGCTGGAAGCTGTCAGCAGTTTCTGTGTTTGGCTTGTAGGTAAGGTGTGATGAAACCTTTCTTAGGAGCTCATAGCACCTAAATGATTAAATACTTTCTGGAGATGGTTTCTGGCCCATAGCAGTATATTGAAGGACAGGGAGCTCTTGCAGAGCGTCTGTGCCCTCACACACACGCACGCGCACAGACCAGGGCAGAGGATCAGACAGCACCCTGTTCCCTATGGTCCTGGCAGTTCTCACCTGTTACATCCCATGTTAAAGTTACATTTTCTGCTCATTTCTGTGGCCTTATCTCAAGGCTCAAACAAGAGCTTTAAAGCACTAATCTAACAAAACTGCAACAGGCTTAAATGATACATCTGAGTATGTTTAAAAATTAATGAGTTCCTGTGGGTCCACATTCTAAAACCTGAGATTCAGCTTCCAAGTAGATGCACTTTGGTTAACGGTCTTTAACCTTCTGAGGGAGAGATGTGCTTTCTAAAATGAATCTTTTTAATGATCAAGGACCAGAAGAACTAAGTGTTTATCCATTTGCTGTAACTTTTATCGCTGTTTGTGTGAAGAGAAGCCTATAGTCTATTTCTAAGAGTGACTGGAGGACATCTCAGAGGAAGGAACATGAACAGTACTCAAAATATATTAATCTCAATTAAATCATGGGATGTACTGGGAAAAGGGCTTTGCAATTGAACCAGAGCTCTGCTGATGTCATTTGGAGTGAGTCTCCATGTGGTTCAGTGCAGGAATTGGCCTTAGTATTAATTTCTGACTTTGTAAAATGTTTTTTCCATACTAACTAGACAGTTTTTGCTACCAGCAAATGTATCATCATTTCATTCTGTCCGGACAGATAGGGCTGAGTAATCCCATGAACACGCCTGGAGTTCGCAACTGGGAGAGACCAAGCAGTGCAAGGTGCTGATGCAGGCTCTGCGGGCTGCCTCGCCTCCCTGGGCATTTTAGAGATTCAAAGCATGGACATTACATATGGAAAACCCGTGCAATCATATTCATCTTTGTGTGTGTGTGTTTGTGTGTTGAAACAAAAATACATATATATAATTGTGTATTTTGCAGCTCCTGGACTTGGTGGTAATAATTGACTGAATTCTCATTTCCCATTTCCTTAACATTCTCCCCAAAATATTTAGATTGAATTTGCAGAAGATATTGTAATTAGTGGATGTTGTAGAAAAAGCTCACATAAATTAGACATACCTCAACATTATGCCTGCAGATGGTTACTATTTTTAGGTAAATCAGGCAATAGTATGCACAAATGTGATCTTTAATGACTACAGTGTTGACAGCATTTTTGACAGAAGTGCTTTGAACTGGAATAAACAGATAATTATGGAGGTAGCACATAAATATATTCATAGTACATACACCGGATACCCTGCACTAAAATCAGACATGAAAGATAAGTGCTGAGAAATGGCTTTCTTTCTATTTTAAACACCTTCTGGTAAGCAGCACTCGTAAAGGCTCCCTGTCTGCCTGCGAGGTTTCCATGCCCATCGCCATGTGGCTGCGGGTGCTGCCAGGGATGGATCTGCCAACCAGGTTCGCCTGCGGATGGGTGTAGGGGCTGTAGTGAGTTAGGCAGAGAAGTCCTAGCAATAGGAAATAGTTGTGGTCAAGACAAAGCTGGGATACGAACTGGCTTTCTGCATGGGGAGCAGTTTGGATCGCCCTGGGTACCCACTCCTCTCTGTGCTTCAACTACAAAGTGACTCCCCCAGATCCTGTCCTGGACACTTTGTACAAACCGGTACGATTGTCCCAATCCTAGACTTACGGACTTAATTTGTAATGTAATGGTATAAAAAATCAGTGAGATTCTGTGATATTGAGAAATGTCTGGGAAGTACGCAATTAAAATCAGTCTGCAGTTATGCAAAAATAAAATAGCTACTGCTTCATATTTTTTTTTTAAACATAAATTCATATTTTTTTTAAAACAAACAGTTCCAGGCACTTCTTTGGTCTTCTAACAGCTCTTGATGTTCATTTGAGTCATGTTTTCAAGAAGGAATCCTCAAACAGATATTTTGCTAATGTTTCCCTTTCCATAGCAGCAGTGTTTGCACTGCGTGCCCTTGTTTACTTTTTTTTTTGATGCAAAAGGGTTAATCAGATCTGTGACAAAATATTATTTTAAAACCAACATAGAATACGGACTGAATTTTTATTTCAACACATCAGTTCGTAATTAAGCAAGTAAATAAGAGTATTTTTTGTCTAAGAATATCAGTTCTAAAAGTCTCACAAGGTCCAAGTATTATGGAAAGGAACAAAAAGATGGAACATTTTTACCCCGTCTGACCTAAATTTAGGTCTTCCAAGAGAAAAAGAAGTGGAATAACTACTCCCTCTTCTCAGTTTCTTTTCAACTTTCATATTTGAGCTGTGTTCTCAGCTGCTTGCATGAGTCACCGGGAGCTGGAAACAAAGGCCCTCCCACAACATTATAATAACTGCATTCCCAGGAGGAGCCCTGGGAGAGCTCTGGGCAGAGCACGAAAAAGCCACAAAACTCTCCTGAAAGCTGCTTTGCACCAAGAACCTATATGGGAGCTATTGGGACAAGTGACACTTTCTTAGCTGTAGCAACTCATGAGTATAAGGAGAACCAAGATAGTTGAGGATTTTGGTATCACCCCATCCTGGATTGTGCACCATTTTCCTTCAGTGTTTGTAGAGAGTTCAGACCGCTGTTGACTTTGTGGATTGTTTTGTGTAATGGTGATATTGAATTGCATTGGCCTAGGCGTAACTTGGACTCAGTGCTGTGGTGTTCCAGGAAACTCTGAATTCCACTTTCGTGAGAGGCTTTATGAGAACTGGAAGGGCGTGCGGTGTTTGCCAGGCTGCGCCCAGGGCTGATCCATGCTGCCGCAGCCTGACGTGTGTCCTCATCTCTGCCTTCCTATACAGTATGCATTATATCTACATTACATCCCTGTTTACCACGCTACCTGTAACCCTGCAGTCAGAACCAGCAGGTGGGCTCTGGACAGATGTCCATTCTTTGTGAAATTCCTTAACTTTATTTAGGATAAGGAAAATATCTCACAATTTGGTTTGTCTCAACTGCGCAGAGCACCGTAAATCCTGCTGAGGATTCTGTGTGATAACATAGGAATGAGCAGGAAAGCTCAGCTTCGTCAAGGATAAGCCAAAATTATTGTCAGGTCGGATGGATTAATATGGTGAACAGAATAGTGTACAAATGTGCTGAAGCACTTTAACAGAGGAAATTGATATCAGCTGCTCCTGTCCGCTGTAGAACATTTTTGGGTATGTGTTGTTATGCCATCCATCACCGTATTCTAATCATTTTAGCTTGAGTTTGTCTGTCTCTAGAATAAAGCTGAAGTCCCGGGTGCCTGAATGTAAGGTCAGATAAGGAATTTGTTGCCATGAAATCAAATGTCCCTATCACAGATGCTTTCCCTTCTTGCAGGGTAGCCCTTCCCCTTCTCTCTCACCTACTGCACATCTGCCTGGACGCCCAGCTCAGTGGTTTTGCTATCATTTCTCTAGTTGTGCAGACCTGAATTCTTATCCTGCCCGCAGCCCTCTCTTCCTGCTCAGGGCCATTTCCTGATTCTCTCGACAATAAAAGTCTGAGTTTAATCAAGACTATGCAGGAAAAGTCTTTTTTTCTCAGAGAAAGCTTTTAGACGTTACAAGTGTTCAGAATTGGTTTACCACATTGGGTAATGAAGCAGAGCTAAAAATACCATATGTTCCTTTGACATTGCCCATTCATTATAATAAATGACTGAAATTTCTGACTGCAGAACAAAACATGTTTTATGTTTTTGCCTTTAAGTAAGTGAAGCTGTGTATAAATCTCTTTGCCACTTGGAATATCCTCTTAATGTTTTACATAAGCAGATAACAAAGTTTATTTGGAAAAGGCAGAAAGCCTGAGGCTTTTCTTCCTCATTTTCCTAAATGAATGAGGATAGATCTCAGAATGTGAGATCAGGGAAGTATAACTGGCCAAGTCTTCTCCATTACGCCTTACAATAAGGAAATCTTTTGAGGTTGCCCTTCAGAATATCGCCTCTTATTGGCAACTCACTGCACTGGATAAGCAAAAGTCCTTTCAATCATTTTCAAGCCTCCTGTGCAGTCTGTGTAAGTCTGTTTGAACAACTGAGAAGAAATTATCAAAGCATGAGGGAAGTGACACATAGGACCAGATTGCTTGAAGATGTTTATTTTAAGCCATTTCACATAGTCTCATTCACTATTTCTGTTTATTGAACTCAGGGGAAGAGAGAAATTTTTCCCCAGTAATTAAAACTCTGAAGGCACGATAAAGTAACTTATAATATTTAAAATAAGTATTAAAGCACACACAAAAAAGTAATTTATTTCTTTCAAATGCTGAAATGATCTCCTAGTGCTATTAATAGAACAGCCTTTCTCTGCAGAAAATTGATTCTTCTATTTAAAGCTACTGTGGAATAGCTTGAAAGAACAAAAAATTCTATTTCTAACATCTGGCTATCAGTATAGCCTTTGGATGATGTGTTCAGATAGTGGCTCTAAAATATATATATTGTTTGGAAATAAGTCAGAAAACTGATCAACAAAACATGCTTTCACCCCAGAGCCCAACCAGCATGTCCCTGGCTGCTGGGGATGCATGTTTGAGGATGTCGGATGGACAGTGCTAAGCACAGACATTGTTCTTTTTATACAGAGCAATACGCACAGCGAAGGAAGCAACATCTTGTCACCATCCTGCTGCCAGTGAGGGCTGACCCTGACCTACAGGGCCCGTAATTAGCAGAGCAGGTGTTAGTCCAGCTCCTGCTCCTCCTGCAGAGCTATGGAATTGATGCTCGCTGGGATGACATTTTGTTTGGGCACTGAACTAAGAATTTCTGACACAATAAATCAGCAAACGGTAATACCTCCTCAGGAGTTGAAATAGGACGTTATAAATCTAAATAGCTCATATCCTGCTTCCAGGCACCTGATCCATTAGATAGTACTTGTGTAACAGGTGATTTTGCTCACATGCCAACCACATGGCCCAGGTCCCAACATAGCAGTTTACTGTGGAGCTACGTGAGCTCCATGTCTTGTGCATTCCTGGTGGAACACTCAGAGATCATATTTGCAAAAACACATGGGTATGTTATCCAAAACATGTGATTCACAATAAAACCACCAAAGCCAGAACAGAATGCTTACAGCTGAAAACATAATGTATTATGATTTCTTTCTTTTTTCGTTTAATAAGGAAATGGAAAAAATGGAAAATAAAATATATAGTGGAGTATCGTGCGGGAATTCTGTGGGTAACCCAGATAAGCCAGGTGTTTAAGTGGCACCGCAGCCTTCATGGAGCTGCGAGCACCTCGCCAGGCAGTGAGCAGCACTGGAGGTTAGCAGGGGGCTGGCTGTGTATTCCCATGATCTATGCAGGGCATTAATTCAATTCAGCAGCTCAGGGCTCCCTACCACAAACCTTTACAAGGCACAGATATGAACGCATGGGCCTTGGTTCATAAAGTGTTTAGCTCTTATCCGAGAAAGCCAGTTTTAGGGCAGTTAGTACCAGATCAAAACTGGCATGGCCCTGTAATACAATGTGTAGATCCAGTAAAAAATCATTCTGCCATCTCAAATTTGCTTGCAAAATGTTGACCAGTCAACCTTTATTCAGCAAGCTTATTGCTAGATCAGGTATCATTTGTGGGTGCTGCTTTTGCTTTATGCTGTATCAATATTATCTGTCTTCCCACCATTGGCACAAATTTGGCATAAAAACATATAGCTGGCATAACTATTCTCACAGCTCTGGCTGATTTGACAGAAATATGATCATTTGCCCATGCCTGCTCTGGATCAAGCCCATACTGCCGGTCAAAACACGAGCGCGCAGACTTGGTGTTAGTACGAGCCGTTCACACGACGGCAGAGCCTCCCTGTGACAGAAGGTGTTGTGAAAATAGAGAAATGTCTCTGCCTGCAGCCCCAGTGCAGAGGTCTGGGGAGGTGGAAGCCACGTGAGGAATCACAGGTGGCCGTGGTTTTTGCAAAGGTGGCTGCTCCTCAGCGGCTTCTAGAGCAGCTCTGTGCGGCCTGGGCTGCACTCGGCGTTGGTGCCAAGCGGAGCCCATCTCCACGTCTGCTGTTCTGTGGTCTTGACTTTGAGCTTCTTGCTTATGCATCGCAAGGACGTATGTGCATCCCCTCCTAAGTCATGCGTTTTTTGTAAGTATATATTACTAAATAGTATATTTAGTAGGATACCCCAAGTACTCTACAAAGGAGGAAGGCTGAACACATGTATAGTGACCTGTCACTGTACAAAACCAGTGATGGACAGAGAACACGTGCTGCTTTCAACTTGTTTACGTAAATCCTATAGTGCAGAAATTCAGTGCTGTGTCACATCCTATATTGGTACAAGCATGAAGGAACTCGAAAGCTTTCAGGCCAGCCCTGTCTGGGCTGACTGTAGGCTGAAGGTGCACAAACAGATAATATTCCAATTAAACAGACCTGGAATGGCTTGTATTAACAGTCACAGAAAATATTTTCAGTGATTTTGGTATGCAGCTGTACATGAAGTGCATATTTAGATATATAGTTCCCACAGCTGTAGGTATGAATCATATAATGGGCTG
This sequence comes from Crypturellus undulatus, assembly GCA_013389825.1. Lineage (NCBI taxonomy): Eukaryota > Metazoa > Chordata > Aves > Tinamiformes > Tinamidae > Crypturellus > Crypturellus undulatus. Next base: position 424,993 of record VWPW01028648.1, on the reverse strand, counting down.
TTACTGTGTATGTGTAACCACTCTGTTAACACAAACAAAACCAAGGATGGCCAATATCTGCGCCTCTGCAGACTCATTTAATCATCACTCTTTAGCATTGTGGCCTTCAATTCAGTGCAAACAGAAGGACAACACTTCAGTTCTCACCATTTGCACAATAAGACCTTGCTATACAAATATAATTTCCTGACATGATTTTTCTCAAAATAGATTAATCTTTGTAGAAAATGAGAGCAGAGGTAATGAGGGTCGAGGCACACAGGGGATGGTGCCAGTAGTTACTTCACACAAAACACAGCAAATACTTTCTAGAATGATAGTTAATAAAAATAAAATCCTACTAGCAGTTACAAGGGAATTTATTTTGAAATCAAATGTGATGCTGCCTGGTAAGCAGGAACATGAAAAATAAACAGTTCCTTTCTGCTCTACAGTAATGCTAATTTTCTTTATGCACCATTTTCTGCATGTAGCAGGAGCTTATTTTTAGATCCACCTGTTCAGTATCTCCCGCCCCATTCAAAGAAATTTGCAAGCATTTTCCAAATGCTATTTTTGAAGCTTCTGAAATGTTCACTATGGGTGCTGGTAAGGAATGCAAATTCCCTGGGATTTTCTCACCTCTCAGAAAGGGCTCTGTCTTGCAGCAAGCAGGAGAAGGTTGTTTCTAGGTTTGCTTATGGCCACAGTGCAGGCGAAAATGAGGCTGCATGGTGGGTAATTCATCTGCTAGCCCCTCATTTGCAGATACTCCCTAAAATCTGCATGTTCTGCAGGGATCTCCTGCCATCTATTATCACTTCTGCTGAATAATGAGCTACTCTAACAGAAGTAGTGGCTGTTCCAGTGGGAAAAGCATCAAACTCTGCTGTAGTAGTTATGGAATGATTGATAATGTTTGTGTCTTGATCCATATGCAACTAACAGAAAGTGCCATTCGTAATGGCATCAGGTAAGCTGCCCTGCGCCTGTAGACTTGAAAGGAAATAATATGGTTTGTCTGTGGGTTTTTTAATAATCACAGATGTACTAATTTATAGCAAACATCTGTACTATGGAAGACAAAACCTAATTTTGTCAATTTAAGGTATTTAAGATCACAAGTGAGAGGTCCAGCATCCCAAGACTGATTCACTGGGGAATTGATTTAGGATTTGCTTTGTCTTCAAAGGTCTTTTTAGCCATTTTTTAAAAATATTCAGCTTTTTAAATGAAACCTGGAGATTCTTTGCAAGTGATTCCAAAATTTCATAACCCCAAATTATAAATGACATACTCAGAATAAAATCACAATAGTTGTAAACTCTGCAAATCCAAAGGCTTTTTACTTATGCCACTAATTCTTTGAAGCCAGTAAAGGGAGCAGAAACAGCTGGGGAAAATATTTTGGAGAAAACTTGATCAGTGATGCATTTAAGGTGTGGGCATCCAACAGTTCTGAAACTATTTGTTTCAACTTTCTTCAATTTATATAAGTACAAAATGCTTAACATTTCTTTCAGATGGAATTTTTAAAAATACTTTTTCAGACCTGCCAGCAGAGAAAAATATTAGTTATTTGCACACCTCTAAGGGTCTCTGGACTTGCCAAACTTTGCAGTTACTGTCTCATTTTTTTGCCATAATTGGGTTTCAGTGCACTAATTTCTCTGGAGTACAGCATTTATCACCTTCCAGATGAGTGTTAAACACTGCATGGAAAGAGGATTGTCACCTAACTTCCATCTTACCCTCAGAGGAATGAGAAAAATTGGGAGAAGTCATCATTATTTGGGGGAATGGGAGAGCTGAGAGGATTCTGCTGTTTTTTTAACTTTGTTCAGCAGCTCGTGGTTGCTTTGCAGTGCCAGAGCAGTGTAACCCTGCAGTGGTTGTCTGCAAAGGGCACTTTCTGCCATGCAGGCCGGTACTTCTGCCCAGTAAGAATAAGGCAGAGACTTCCAGCTTGCTGGCACAGGCAGAGAAAGCATCCTTGGCCAGTGCTGCCATTGCCAGGTGTTTGACTCGGAACTCATGGAAAATTATAGTTCCTTTTCTCGGTGGGTGAGGGAGGATCCCAGTAGAGGTGGGTCTCTAGTTTTGAACTGTTAGGGTGCGGGTGGAACAGATCTTCAGGGCTTCCTCTCCAATACTGAAAATCAGAGTTTTGCATTCTTAAGTTTTCTGATCATTGAATATTCCTCTTCCAAAGCTCTGAGAATAATGGTCTAGCTTGTATGGTGCCTCGTGGTCAGGCCTTGGTAGTCCTGCAGTAAACTCAAATCAGCTTCCAGAGTGGTGCAATAACAACTTTAGGCTATTGCCTAAAGTTCTGTCTTCTGTGGGTGACAGAACTTAGGTCTTTGTATAGACATTGATATTAATAGATTTTGGAAACAGACAATAGAAATCAATTAACATTATGGCCCACTCGTTTATGCAGAATAGCTTGGTAAAGTGACTCATAAAAGCTCAGTAATCCATGATATAACTTAAGCTACATAACTTCTAATAAAATCTCAGGATTATTGTGGAGGGAGATGCACTTTCTGTGCAAAGATTTAAAGAACAAGGAAGAACGGGGGAAGTTTGAAGGAGTTTGTGTGCAAAATCTAGAGAGAACTTGCACAAGAGAGCTCAAGAGGAGATAGATGACAGTGATTCACATGTCAAATTCCAGTCCTGTCCTTTGTTTTACTTTTAAAATACTGGTTGGTAATAAAACTAGATATAACTGGGTTAACCAGAAGCAGAGAGTTGGGAAGGACTGCATTAAATATTATATGTAACTCTCAAATTTGGTATGTGTGGCATTTTCCTCTTCAACCAAAGAGCAATGAGAGAAACTGAGCATTTTTTTTTTTACAACTTACATGTCTTAGGGTATTTAAATAAATCAGTATTTTCATCAGGTCTAGTCTCCACCGTTTCACTTCATTATTTTTGAAATTGACTGATTTTATGTTATACACCTATGTATTCCCTGAATACATTCCTCTATCAATGTGGAGAATGAAAAAATTAATTCCATTAACAGGTATTCTTTAAGTGCGTCCCTAGAGTCCTGTGAGGCCGAGTTTGCTGCATTTTCAGCTATTTTTTTTAATTTTTCATATTCTAGATTAAAAAAAAAAGCGATTCCTTTAAAAGTCATCACCCTCTTCACTGTAATGGCTGCAAGAGGAGGATATTGAAAAGTTCCCCATCAACATAAATAAATTAAAATCTCCACTTCATAGAAACCAAGAGAAATGAAGCTGCTATTAATTTTTTAAGAGCAAGCTAGAGGCAGAGATGACCAAAATGAAGCTCCCCAATCTAAAAATATTACAGACTCTTTTCACACTTGTATTTTTAAATGTCAGATAGTGTATTAAAACTGAATTGGTTTTGAATGCAGTGTGGCTGGGAAGGGTTTGTGATACAAATCTGCAATTCCACATTTGCAGGTCAACATTCAGCTTTCTGGTCAAAGGGCCAGTTTCGTATTTCTGTCAGCACCTAGAGATACGCAACGTCCTCTCTTCATCTTGTCTTTCTCTACCTGCCTGATGATGCCTAACACTGCAGAGCTTTCAAAGAAATGAAGGGATTTTACAGCAGTGATGCAGTGTCCTCCAGGAAGGAAGATCTATTTATAAACTCATATGATTCTACTTGCTTACTTACATAATAGCAAATTCATGTTTAATTGGAAGTTTTTGTTTTTCATTATCTAAGTTGCATGCATAATTGCCATAATTGTGCCCAGGGGATAGATTCGCAGCTGTATGTATAAACTGGACTGAGGCATCTGCTTGCAGTTTCTCTATAACTGGATAGCTAGGAGCAACCAAGTTAGGAGTGTCTGCACCACCACAACGGAGCACCGTGTGCTCCTGCACGGCACGGAGGAGAGGGAGCTCCTCTGCTCTGCTGCAACCCAGAGCTGGGACAGGACAGAACATGAGGGAGAGCCCTGGGCAAAGGCAGCAGATGCTGCCAGGCTCGTGGTGGCACAGGGCTCACGTGTCCCTTCTCACAGAGCTCAGGGCTTTCTCACTGAATCACAGGCGGGAAGAGGCTGCAGCTGATCTTTCAGCAGCCTCTGCCCGTGTTGCAGGGAATGGGAGCTTCCCATAGCCGCACGGCTGCCCAGCCTGCTCTGCTGCCAGGGTGGATGTCTGGTTGAGAGAGGACATTCCTGACACATTTGTTTTGGGCAGAGCTTGATTCCCTGGGACAGGCCCTATTCAGCACTGTTTTATGTTGATCAGAAGCTGGTGGTTTTCAGTATCATGCATTCCTGGTTAAGGAAAAATATGGAATATGTACAAAGTTTCAAATGTTGCTCCCTTACTTTTTTTGCAACTATACATTTTAATTGACAACCTTTTCCCTAGAGTGTCTCCTTAACTTTCTCTTTAGTCATGCATGGTATTTTCGGACAGCTTCATCTTGAGTAATGGGCTCACTTCCTACCTGCGCTTCAAACACATTATTTTTTTAACAACTTAAAGGCAGCTTGAAGGCATCTCACTTCCAGGACCATCCATTTCAGGATTTCTTTTTTTATCTAACGACCTCATTTTTTAGGTAGTCCCATTTCTAGAAATCAAATATCCACATGCTGGATTTCTTCAGTGTCCTTCCCTAGCACTGCAGTGTTGAACCAGCTGTATTGTGGCCCTTACCTCTAAATCTGTTTGAGCTGAGCCCTGTCTACGGCTCTAGAGCACATCCAGAACAGTATCTGTTCTTGTCACATCTCAGTTTAGCATTTTGATGAAGTCATTTATTGTGTCCAAAAATGTATGCCTATATCTTGCCCTGAAGAGGCACAGATTCCATCTGTATAGAGGGATTATGAAATCTTGTGCTAGTACTTCATGCTGTTAATTTACTTCAACTTTTCCTTAAAATTTCAGCTCTTGACATCATAAAAGAATTTCTTTTTATTGAAAAGTGAAATTTCCAGTGCCACACTTAGGTCTATTTCACTCAGTTGTTTCATTGAGACATTTATGCAAATATTAATAACCTCTGTAAACAAGAACAAATCACACAGGGGAAACTTGTCCTTAACCTGGTCCCTGAAGAGCCATTTAGAACAAATGGCTCTGTGTATAATATACTTTTTTCTAATTAGCATCTGTGGCAATAAGCCACTAGGGTATATTTGAGATGCTTTTATCTTAAGATCAAATTTACATTTGCCGCTAGGTAACTCTGACATCTTCATCCTTGTTTTAGCTTTCTGCCATAACGTGATTATTGTGTGGTTGCTACTTGCAGCAAAACAGACCCTATTTGTATATGGTATAGTGAGGGGCTTTGCAATCACACCAGAAAAAAGAAGAGTATTTTTTGAAGCTTTCCTTTTAAAATTCAAAAATTATGGCTATAAAATTTGCAGGCAGGGCTATTTTCTGGAACCTAATAACAACTCTCAAATATAAGCTGTAGAAAAAAATGGTAAGAAAATAATTGCTAAATAAGTTAAAAGATTGTCTGAAGAATTTTAACCTTTCCTTTCTACCCCAACCCACCCCCAAAAGATGAAGGAGTGGTTAAATAAACATTACAAGATGGACTGAGACACAGATTTTAATTTTTTTTTTACAGAGTTTTAAAGAACTGGATATAGAACAGATCCTTTCTTTAATCCACTCTTCTAACCACAAGACTGTTTTTCCTACCACAGAGAACTAAGTGCTTTCCAAAATAATTTTTCAAGGGCAAATTGGCCATGGATGCTATAAATTGTTTTGGCTTTTTTGAAATCAGTTGATGAAATCCTGCTTATACCCACTGAGGATCTGTCTCGAGACTGTCCAGAAAAAAGATTTAGGATTGATCTTGGCCTTATCTCCTTGAGAAATAAAGGATATGCATCAAATGTAAGTGCATCCAGAAACATCAGAGGTAGAGAGCGACAGTATTTCCTGAGCTATGGAAGATTCCACAATTTTGAAATTTACTTTGGTAAATTGGAACCTTTCTTTTTTTCAGCTTTTGGAAACAATGAGCAAACTCTCCCAGCTTGCACTAGGAACTGTTAACTAAACCAGACCTCTCATTCATCTTATTAACTTGGAGCATTTTCACTAGTAGCCTCTTCACCAGCTGCTTCGGTGAAAAGTGAGCCTTTATTTTCAAGTGAAAAATTATGGAAAATGCCATACCACTACAGAGTTACCCCTTAGTAATACCTAGAATACCGATCCTTCTCATCTTTTGGATTTTAGAAATAGGAAAATAAACTGAAATACCAATGTAATCTGCCTGCTACAAATCAACAGCAAATTAATTTAGTTCACCACACAGGCCTCTGGGATTTTCATACCTTATAGGCTTAGTTAGATTTGAGATTATATCCATTCACTAAGAAATACATTTATACCTCTGCAGGTTAGTAGATCTCTTCCTCCAAACAGCTTTGCATTCCACTCTTTCTTTAAACCACAAAAACCTGCTAAATGTTCAGCTCACAACCACAGAACAGGAAAAAATAAAGCAAAATTGGAAGTCTCCTCCCCACTCTGAGTTGAGATCTATTCACGTCTAACACCAAAAGGTGGGTGAGGTAAAGTGTCTCATTTGCAAGTGTTAAGTTGCACTGGGCAGCAGTCATGATGACAAGACCATGTTAAAGTAAATTGTATGAAGCTACCCATGAGGTCAACTCAGAGCTGTTTTATAATTGCATAGTAGTGCAGGATTCCCAGCAGAAACAAAGGGTGTATAAAATAAATATTGGACAAAATATTTCCATGTGTTTGAGAGCAGAATATCAACCTAGTATAATTTAGTGTTTCTTTATATCAAGAATAATATAGCATGTTCATGTCTATAACATTTAATGCTTAGAATATAGCCTCTACAGATTATTACAGGTATGTGCTTTGTTACTACTAGAAAGTACCTACAGAATTATTACAGGTATGGGCATTGGTACTACTAGAAAGTACTTCTGTTGCAGATTCAGTTCAGTTGCCCTGCTGTATTGCCGGTCAGTATTGCCTGCTGGCTGTAATAATGCTAATACAAGAGCAATGTTGATGTGATGTTGTGTCCAAAAGCCTGGGGAAATTTTAATTTGTGCTCTGAATTCTTTACCAGAACTCTACACATTCATGTTGTTGTGAAATTAAGGTTGCCTACATAATTTTATTATGGTTCCTTACTTGATTTTCTGTCATTCATTAAGTTTTTGTGTGATAGCTTTGCTGCAGAAGTTGTGACTGGGTCAATAAACTGTGAGGAGTGATGGATGCATCTCATAGTTAAGGCCATTAACTGTGGCCTTAGAGAACTGGGTTCTCTCTCCTAATCCTGCCTGACTCAGGCTTTTCCCTGGGGACAGGAGCACAGTGTTCATCTTGACAAAAACTAGCAAGATAGCGGTTGACTTACAAATCTTCCGTCAGGTCACTTTAGAACAAGGGAGACACTGTCCTCTATTAACACTGCCTAATCTAATGGTTCTGAAAAACATTAGATCAAATATAGTTAGCCAAAATAAGTAGTTTATAAATCCCTCTCGGATACTCTGTACATTCCTGAGCTGTGTAGGGCGGATACACCAGCCCCTCCCTTCGCAGAGCTTTTGTGCAGCAGGTTCTTGCTGCTGGACACTACAAAAAAAGTCCCGAGCACAGTGATACTTCTGCCTCTGACAGCATGGCATGGGCAAAAAAAAAGTATGTGACCATGGAACTAAAGTCTGTATAGTAAGGCCAGCATGCATTATGTTTGCATAGGCAAACACAATTCTGGCATTTTCCAAATTTTTAGTTCTTGCCTTTAACAGTTTACTTATGTGCTCTTAATGGAGTGGCTTTTCTATGTAACATGTAATTATGTGAAACTATGTATGCAACGTCTTCTCAGTATCTACAGAACATTTTGTTTTGTGCTTTAACAGGATCCTGGAGAATAGTCATTATTTAGCTAAAAAAACTAAAACATCTTTGGCTTTCTTTTCACTTTGTGTGTGGAGGCCACAGACAGCTCTAGAACAGCTTTTCACATACCAGATGAATAGTGTGTAGGAAGAGTGGGAGAAGAAGGGAATTTATTTCTCTCTTTTTTTTTAATGTGAATATAATTTCACCAGGCACTTTATTTCGATTACAATGCAAATCCAAATTTATAAGAAAAAAACCCTCCTTCTGAATGCTTGAATGTGTTCTTTTATACATTATTGAAAATGTTTATATTTTACAAAATAATAAATTCCCTTTCAACTGAGTTTTCAACTGTAGACTGAAGATGAATATACATCAGTGTCTTAAGTACAAGGTTGCTGTAAAACATTCTGCATCTTAAAAATACTGTGCAAAATACAATTTTTTGGACAATTATTAGGTTACCACAGTCAGATTTAAAACTTCCTTTAGCTGTTGGATTTTTCAAAGAAATTAATATTCCCATCTGTGCCTGGAGTAGAGAGACTGGCTCTCCAACACACAACTAAACTAAACAGCACTGTGACCCTTGCAGTGAAAAAAATCCCTGTTTCTGCCCCCTACCACAAACATATTCAGTTCTGTGCAATATAATGGTAGACATAAATCCCCTTCCTTACAAAAAAAGTGTATATTTAAATACTGAAATGAACCACGTGTACTATACAGTTATGCAGTTAATCCATGAGCACCATCATTGGTTCCTAATTTTGGAGGAAGACATACGTGATTATGGAATATATGATTATTTTCAAAGAGCATAGTATGAAAGAACAATCATTGTTTGTCAGCTGAAAGATAATCACTGGATCATTTTTGGTGTATTCCTAGTGATCAGAGATAACATTGTCTTGAATATTTTACATCAAGCTAGATATTATAGAAATCTTAATTAAATAACATTAAAATTTGCATGCCCTCACTACAGAATTTTATAAATACAAAAAAAATGCCCAAGGCTTTTGATAGGATAATGTCTATCTCAGTTAAAATTCCAAGTAAATATGTTAAATCAGTTCAACAAAATAAGACATCAATAGCAGAAGATAAGTATTTATCCATTTTTCTATTGATTTCTTCTGCTTCTTGCTACTTACCTCTGAGTGCTGCTGCTTGCTTGGAGCACGCTGAATGCAACAACTCAATCCAAGGAAGAAAATGCTATTTCATTTCACCCTCTGTTACTGTTATGCCTTGAAAATCCTTCACTTTTTTCTTCTCAAGTTCCACAGAAATACTAAGACGTACCCTTTAGGTTCTATCCAGGTCTGTTTATATTATGTAAAACAGATGAATGCATTTCCTATTTTAACCACAAAAATCATGTCTTCACTGACAGGCGCCTGGATCATTAATAGTACACTGTGCAACTGTGAAAACCCACATATAGCTCAGAATTGGGCTTAATCTTCTAAATGAAGAACCAGATGAAAATCTGCAAATCAACTTGTCTTTGTCGCAAAAGGTTCTCTTATTCACTCGGTTGTGCAAGAAGCTGGGAGTCTGCAGTTAGCCAATGCGAGTTCTGCACTGCTAGTGCTGGAGGAGGCCTTTAGACTCTGCTTAACCCCAGAACCAAACAAACTAGAGATATTTTGGTCACTAAAGTGCCTCTAACCTCACTGTAACTTCCAGTCAGCTCCCACATAAAACCTGTGATTCCTTTCTCCCGAGGCAGTTTTGTCTTCCAACACTGCTTCAGCCACTGTTTGAAAAGATTCCAGCGTAAATTACTGCCGTGGACTTCTAACTTACTATTTTTTCTGGAATATTTAAATTTCATGTATTCCCCACCCCATCCTAACCAGACTTCCCAGAATACAGGAGAACAGCCTTTGCTTCCTGCGGCTCTACGTGCCTTCATTAGGGAGACTTAACATTGAAATATTTTGGAAAGAGGCAGATGCTCTAGAGTTAAAAGAAACAAGAAAAGAGGACTCTCAGTGAGTAGCTGCATTGCTCTCAGCTTCAAGCAAGCCATATCTCAGAATGGTTTTTTACATTATTCTGTCATTTGGAACATATTATTACCATCTAAATTTAAAATCACTGGTTTTCTTGCATGGAGGCAAAAGCAGACTTAAAACCACAATGACTGCTCTGTTCAAAACTATTCCATCCTGCTGATGCAGAAGACAAGATCAGAGTGAAAAAACAGGTCTGGTTTTAGAAAGTCGGTGCTTTCAAGGTACCTATACAGAAGTGGCCAAAAGCACAGGTACAGGAATTCTTGTGCATTTTAAAATTAATTAATATTCACATTTTTTTGTTGAAATCTCATTCTGCAGCTGCTTTAGCTCCTTCTTGACTGCTCACAAATATCGCGCCCCTTCTAATGAACACTCTTATCTTACATCTGTTTGTGGTTTGAAATATTGGACATTAAACTTGTGTTCCAAAGATATCATTTTTCACTTCTAAAGCAAAATATTTTTAAAATAAACTGAGCAGTGTCTGCATCTGTAGATATTAGGTCATGCAATTCTTGAAATTGCTTTTGGGCCAACAAGTCCACTTCTGAGCACTGAGCCACTACAGTATATTTCTTACTCGTAAAATGGCTAGAGAATTTCCAAAACCCAGGGAGGAAATAGCTAAACAGATTTTCCAAAAATTCTTAAGTATTTAAACTAAATCAGTCTTTTCTTGCCCCCACAAATTACATATTAAATATATATGTTTCCTTATGCATCTTTTACAACTGCCTACACTTATTTTCCAAAATAGGTTAAGCAGTCAGTGACTGTATGATCCATTGCAACTCAGGTAAATTGCTTATTTTGAGAAAAATGCGGTAGTTGCATGAATAGTGCAAGCAATTTATTTTTATTCAATAAAGGCATGTAAATCAGACATGGTCTTTCAGTCATAAACAAGTCTTCAGTGGACAGCCAGTTACTCAACAAATTGAGTGAAGTACTTTCTATTAAAATCACTGAAAGTCTTTTGAGGTCAATGACATAACTTAGATGAGAATATACATCTCTCCCTCTCTATATATGTATATCTGTTACAGAATATACATATATATGATCTAGTTAAGGACTGTCTTAAATTTTCTGAATATAATCCTTGTAATTCATATATCTTATGCTCTCTAGATGGGAACTGGTACAGAAATATGGAAATTCTACATTTAGATAAGTCTAGGTTTCCCAATTATTTTTATATAACTAACTCTAATGTGATAAGAGTTTCAAGATCTTAAAGAATGAATGCAATGAAAACATGAAAAAAAATCCTCATTTTTCAGTATTTAGTAAAAGTTTGCTAGTTAACGGTATCCTTTCTTATCACTCAAAATCTGGCCATTATTTTGCTGTTATTCAGGAAGTACCTCCTATTGTAATCACTCAGGCTTGTGCTGTCAAGTCTAATGGTTTGTGCTGTATCATAAGAAGCAGAAGGATGTTGAATCATCCTTCGAGTCACTTCACCTTGCGGCAGGCACAGCTGGCCTTTCTCTCAATGAAGGAGCGCCAAAATTGGGTGGCTAGATAACGCTGTGGTCAGAATACTGGACTGCTAGGTAAAGTAGGGTAAAGTGAGAGGTTGGTAGAAGAAGGGAAGGACAAGAATGCCTATAGCTTGTATTTGTATTTTGCTTGTATTAGAAGTTTTAGAAGTGTTTATGAATTCCTTAGGTAAGTAGAACTGGTAGTTAATCAGTGGAAGAGTTGTGTCATAGCCTCACACATGTAATGTTGGAGGACGTGTGAGACAGACTGCGGAAAGAAGTGCAAGTCAAATATTTTTGTAAAGGATGGAGCTAACAGAAAAATCAACATGCTGAAAAAGGTTTGTCCAGACATGATTCCCCAAAAGCTTAACTTCAGATTCAGTTTTTCCATTACCCTATGTAAAATAGATTTTTTCCTCCTTAATAGGACCTAGGCTTTAATTTTGCGTTTTTGCATGAAAGTCAGAACTGTCATTTTTATACTTCCATATGTGCAGTACCTCTGGCAATTTACAAGAATAAATAATCTCTAAAGTGAATTCATGCCTTTTTAGAAATGTCTTCAAGAACCTGGGCTGCCTTAATACATTTTGGTGTTCTCCATGCAATGGAGAACAGTTTTTGCTAAGCTATTCTGAGCAAATATATTTCAAGTGCATGAATTTGTAAAGCACCTTAAATCTTTCATTTAAACTTGTGTGCATGTAGTAATAGTTTTGGATGGAATAGTCTGCATTTCATCTGCCAGTATTATTCTTTTAGGAGACATTTATTTATTTATGAATGATCGATCTTTCTTTGGATAAAATATAAGATATCTTATTCTTACCAACTGGTGAGCCATTTCATTGAAGCTGGGCAACACTCCATCTTCCTATGTTTTATGATACAGTTGTTTAAAAGTCATTCATTAAAAGGGAATTAAATTGTCAAAGCTCCCAGGTAATGACTAAGGCACAAATTGGGCATACTAAATCCTATTTGAGTACTTGAAAAACTATTTGAAAAGCTTGTTTCCCCATTGAGGAAGGGACAGGAGGGGGTGAAGTCAAATTATCTGCATTACCTCTTGAAAATCTCCAAAGAGTTTTGCTTCTGGGTCCTGTTTTTCAGATAAGTAAAGATATGAAAATTTCTATATCCAAATGTTCAGTGCTAATTTTAGAAGTCTTGAAAAAGAATCAGTAGACTCTTCAAAACATTGACACAGAGGAAAAATTGGCATTTGAGGAAACCTTCTCAAAAAGATTTTAATGAAATTATACCTATAATTTATTCAGTATTTTTATATACTCATAAACTGTATTTGGATTCATTTTTGAGTCTTTCTTCTATCAGATCTAATGACTACCTAGAGAAGAAGTCTGCTTATATAGACTGGAAACAAATACAGTTTGGATCAGAAAGATTGTAGTTATCTTTGAGATTAGATGTAGAAAGACTGTGGAATGAAAGATTTGTTTTCCTCTTGTCACTAATCTGAAGAAGGCCTTTTTATTTCAAAACCTTTTTATTTGCGTACACATACATTTGTAGCACATCGCTACTATTTCAATAATTAGCATCTTAAATCTTTTCTGATTTAGAAATAATATTGTAGTTAGCAGAAGAATGGGGGGTGAGATGCTCCAATATATTCTTGCAAACATCTTTATAATGTCCTATATGTTATCTTCAAAAGCTACAAAATTCAGATACCATTATCCCTATGTCTCTTGATTATCCTTACATAGGATTTTTTAGTTTATAAATATGGCGATAAGTTCCTTTTGTTTTCTCAATGAGGCATTTTGTCATTCTTTATTTTTATCATCTGTCATAAAAATTTGGTATATGCATAAGCAATTTTAATGGTTCACTGAAAGGTCATTATGCAACTGGATTGTGTAAAATCTTGTCAAAGCCCAGAAATTACTGTAAGGGAGAAAGAAGGAAATAGTGAAAGACTGGGAATTTATAGACATTTTTCTGACTGTCTCTATTTTGCATATATGGTTTTGTATAGCTACTCTTTGATGATTTGGTTTCTTGCCTTGAGAGGACAGATAGCTGCTGCCTATTCCTTGCACAGCCAGGGTTCGAGAGTCATTACGAGCTCAGTTTTATATAGGTCTAAAATGATTATTTCAAAGGCATACTATTACTAGTTGCCCTTCATGACTAAAAAGAAAAAAGACATTCAGTGTAATATTGAACTACTGGTAAAATCATTAATCCTAACCTTAAGTATAAGATAAAGAGAGATAAAATCAGTATTCCAACCGCATTGTCAGAACTCAAGAGGTTTTTTATCAGTACTCCTTATAATCCAGTAAATGAATATAGTTATTAGCAACTGTGAAAGTATGTCAAAGGATCCAAAGTTAAATGCACAAAAACCATCTGTAGGGAACATATCTGTGTATGACCATGCAATTAAAGATTGAACTATTAAAGACTGGGCATAGGGGCTCAGTTAAAGCTTTATCGTAATAACATTCATGCTGGCATTTGCTAACTTGATTTTAAAAACAAAATCTAAGTGCTATTCAGGCAGTGAGGACCAGAGTGCAATTAATGAAAAGGACATATTCTGCCAATATTACTCATATCACTAAATCACATATACTTCTCTTGACCATTATTTTGATTATCTGGAGAGATTATCAGCATGAATGAAGGCAGGGTAATTTAACTCTAAACTAATTACATATAAGTAGTACCCTAAAAGAAGTGAAAGATGTAACATTGCATATTTTGTATCACTGTCACCGAGGACCACAGGAGTGAGAACTCATATTAAGGTACTTGACAGAATAAAGAAATGTAATAATGCTGCATACTCGTTATTTCTGCAATCACAAGATACAGCTTCATAATTCAACTTGTTTTCCAGCAATAGCATTCCTTGTGAATCTGAAAACTTGATTACCTCACAAGGAGTCTTTGTATTGGACTAGATGATCTCCTGAGACATCTACCAACCTGAAGTAACCTATGATCCTATGATCTGTTTATGTAACCCTTACAAATAAAATGCATATCCACATGTATAAATTATTTACTTCTATATTTACAGCTGTCCCAAATGTATGTTTTTGACCTTCAAAAAGAATCTCTGAAGCACAAAAGAAAGTTCCATTTGTCCTAAGTTGGAAAAAGTTAGAAGCCTATAAATTATCAACTCTGTAGACAGCTAGAGTAACTTTTCTGGAACAAGAAATAGCAAGCCAAGTTCATTTTGGCTCAGAGCAGACCATGACCAGCAGAAACAAAACAACTGTAGGTAACCAGCAGGTGGTTTTGATCAGCTTTTTTTCATTTGCAACAGAAATAGCAAGTCTGAGTTTCAAATACATATTTCAGGGAAGTTTTACAGATATTATCTAATACCACACACACAATATGTACTTCTCAACTGTTAAAATAAGATCTTTGTAACTTCTAAAATTCATCGTCACAAACGATGTAACTTGAAATATGGATGACCATGGATGACACGCAATGTAAAAGCAAATGAAAGGAGCACAGTCAAAGAGCAATAACACTGAATTGTAATTTCCTTTAAGATTTTATCCTACCTCTTTTCACAACATGAGATTTATTTCACAATGTCAGCTGCATTTTTAGGTGGAATTGTGGTGATTTTTCAAAAGACTGACCCCTTCAGAAGGGAATTTTGCACACTGTGTAAAAGTACTTATTTTGTATGCAGTCAGTTCTGAAAAAAAGGCTTCTGTTCTCCATATAAAAGATAAATCATTAAATAAGTAACTATAAGCATACTGTATGCCATATGGGCCATAGCCTTAATATTTTTATTTGCTCATCATTAAAAATGGATTTTATATATAAACATAATGTATATATGTGTGTATATGTATATATATACACATACATATGTGTATATACACACATATATACTTATATATATAGACATATGTGTGTGTATAAATATATGTGTATATATACATATATACTTATATATATGTATATATATGTGTGTGTGTGTATGTGTGTGTGTATATATATATATCCAAATCACTGAGTCATGAATTGTTTGAATTTTTGTCCAGTGAGGTTTTCATAGACTGTTGTTTTGGTCCTCACTTAGTCAGCCTCACTCAAAAATTGCTGTAAGAATTTGAGGCAGCCTCTACATTAATCCTGTAATAAACCAGCATAGACCAACATAATATGTAGCCTTATAATATACAAATATCTGTATAATTTATCATTGGGAATGCTGTTCAGTGATTTATTAATGGCGACCTGAGCAGAGCACTCTAATATTCAGCACCAAGGTCAGCTCAGAAGTACCCTGAACCTATAGAAAAGAACCTTGATTCATTAAAACGTCAAAACGCCCATCAAAAAAACAGAGCAATCATGAATTAGTAAAACACTTGATGGAAATAAGCAATCCTGCTAGACAGTATTTTACAAAATAACAATATAGGCCTAAAACTGTATTTACCGACCATATCCTTTACAACATCTTCTATGTGGAATACAATGTACATGGTTAGATGTGAGATAAAGATTATAACTTTATTTCCTCTTAACAATGCACAGTACAACGTGCATTACTACATGCTAAGTAGAACTATGCACTGAATGTGTATCTATTTTTCTTTGAATTACATATGTGGAAAACAGGGGCTAAGTTGTGCCTGTAGGCACCGTCCTGAGCAAAAATCATACATTGCATGATTCCAGAAGACACAACATTGTGGCACTGCTACCTCTTTCCTTCATGATAGGCCAGCTACAAATTCCTTTTTCAGAAGCAGTCTGCGTGTATGTGTGTGTGTCCCAGATGCACTCACTACCCAGGGCATTGCCTGGTTACAGCTAAAGCCTGCTTCTCTTTCCCCTTCTCCTTGTTTATTCCTCAACTTCCCCTTCCAGAGGAGAAACATGTAATAGGGAATAGCCTGTGCATATGACCCATGTATGCAGACTGAAGCAATTCTTGCTCCCTTAAACAGATGCACGTAGTTTTTCACAAACCCAGGGATTTTGTAGGGGGAGTTAGCTGACTTGAATTTCTTTTTGACCTTCTTTCAAAGAAGGAGATGCATTTGGATTATTAGATTTATATGAATCTGTTCCTCTCCTTAAATTCATCTAGATGCAATCTTAAAAGGCCTCTATGAATTTTCTATAAGCAAAAAGGTAAATGAGGTTTTATTAGAATTACTGCATATATAGCCAAAGAGTGCTTTACTTTTAAGAAGACTAGTTGTCATAGATCCTGAATAGGATTTTGGCAGTCCATCAATGTAGATAAATCTATATTGACAGCATAAAACTTCTAAAAATTCAGAATGGTTATGTAGGTTAATATGTTGTGATGGATGCACTTCTGGTATAAACTCAAAGGAAGTAAAATTCACTGTGGTAAGGTTAGAAAATGCTCCAAATGAAGGTAGCTTGGAATATGTATATGGGAAATCCCAAAACAAAAAGAATCACTGAAATTTGCTTAAGTAACTGACACAGTACTGTACAGAAAGACATATCAGCCTGGAAGTCCTCATTTATGTGAATCTAAGGGCTTGTTTACATGGCAATGCTTGGAAAAATTAATCCAAATTATCTAACTGTATGTGCTTGAAGCAGCTTAATTAAACCACACTAAACTTCTCATGAATACTCTCTGTTAGAATTAAAGTAATCTTAATTCAATTTAACTTCATTTACTTTGGAAAAGAATAAAGCTAAATTATATTGAGCTCAGTTTAATTCTGGACATGCATGTCCATATAGATCTTAATACAGTTTAATTAGTCCACTTTACATTCATAAATCAAACTGCAAGGATTTGCATAGTCTCTATTTGTGTAAACACACTCTAAACGCACTTCTGTTATTTCTTGTTACACTCCATATGGACTAATTCAATAGTCACTAGGAAGAACCAAGTGGATTGTTCTTAAGTGAGATTGCATTTTCCATCACTGTCAATAAAAGGTTTTATATATATATATTCTCTGAATTAAAGCTCTTAATGTAGTCCTTTATGCCAAAAAGTCTACTGATGGTGAAAAAAGAGAGAAGACATAATTCTTAAGGAAAAAAAAACAGTATTCATTTAAATTCCAAGTCTAAATTCCAAGCATTCCTATGCTGTAAGCTGTTTTGCAAGCTAACATATTTAAGCATATCAATTTAAGAATGGGTTTTCTAGATAACAGATGCACTAAAAGCACAATTAAAACTGTTCTTGGACAATGTCCCAGCACCTATCAATCTTGCAATTTTGAAACTGCTAAGACAGATCTTGAAATGGTATAATTTGGTAATTAATCTGGTATTGTGGTTTTGATGTCAAAGGAGAAATTTTGATTTATACCTGCTAAGGTTCTAACCCAATAATTATAACCAGTAGTTTTTCAGGTTTCACTGCTCCCTAATTTGTTGGGTCCTTTTATTAGTTTCAATTTTTTCCATGTTCTCCTGCTCGTGGGGTGAGAACCTTCTATCTTTGGCTGCAGCTCTGTTCAAATCACAGCTTGTTAGGCATGGTTCGTGTTAACTGTGATTTTAGTTGGCAGGGCACTAGATTAGCTGTTGAAATCAAGCCAACATTTAATTTTGTTTTCTTGAGTCATCTGTTGCCCGTTCCCATGACAACTGATCTTCTAGCCTCCAGATTTACTAGAGAGAACCATTGAAAAGTCCAAGTCTACATATTGGGGTTCTTTGAAGTATATAGAAGTTCAGCTTTTTTCTTCAATGGGAACTAGAAGACTTTTTTAGCCTTTAACAACACGTGACTTCTGGTCATGAAGACACCTCTCTAATGCATGCACTGAATGAAGTTCTTTATATCTAAAATCATATGATGCAGAGGATAGGCAAAAATATTTTCAGATCCTCACTTGCATAGTAGTAGTAATCTTAGCAGATGAATGGATTCTTTTGGTTCTCATTAGAGTCCCTCTATCCCTCAATTTCTTGCTTCACTCAGTATGATTTTGGGAAATGTCCCAGGAAGACATAATTAGTATGGTAAGTCAACCTAAAGGTTGTAACAGATGAAAAGAAAGAAACAATGAGAATTTTATCAGAATTTCTTGAAGCAAAAATATTCTCTGACTAAAAATAGTAGTCAGTGTATATAAAATATGTACATCTCATATACACACAGGCTATGAAAGCACAGTAAAAAAATAAATGCATATTGGTTTGCAGTCCTTAAAGTAGAATGTTAATATGCAGTGGCATTTCTTAGTCCATCTCCTGCTGAGTTTCACGGGACTCTGTTGGAGTGGTTTCCACAATCTGAATTCTACCTTCCCTTTAGGCCCTGGGTACCAAACCCTCTGAAGCAGTAAGCAACCTGAATCCCTCTGCAATAGCCAGAAGCATAAATATAATAGAAACAGGTGATTCAAATGCTGGCAAATGTCTACCTCTTCGTTAGGTAAACATTTGCCTCTCAGCTATAAAAAGCAAATACAGGACTAGATGACTTTGTCATTTGATGTGGGTGCTCCCTGCTGCCCAGAAGCCTGTGCTAACAAGCATTAGCTGCAGGAGGATATCCTGTTATCCCAGACCTCCCCAAGGATGGCAGCAGCCACTGCAGTGCCTGCAAACTCCTATGTGGATGCAATTCTCAGAACAGTGTTGTAGGAATTAATGACCCTCTCTATAGGTAAGAGTGGGTTTTATGCACCCCATTCAGGCTCTATTTCATTATACATATCTGGATGACTTTTCCAAGTTGGTTCTTCAAGATTGTTTTCCTAGATGTGATGGTACATAGGCTTGTCACCTCGGTTAAAATAGAGAATATGGCAATTACTCTGTAAAGACGCTACCTTGCTTCTCTTCTGCCCAGAAAAGAAAAGCAATTTAAACAGATTTTAAAGATAATGGGGGTGTGTGGGGGAGAAAGTGAAAGATAAGGAGAGGAAAGAGAACACTTCAGCTCCTCCTTGAGTGTTTACACCCTCGTTCCACTAAAGTCAGACACTTTCGTCTAACTGAAAATCTGTAGCCCATCAGAAATCACGGGTGGCCAAGTATGTTTGGTACCAGCCATACTGCGTGTAAGGAAATGGTTTCCCCTTAAAACAGTCCCCATTTGAGCATACGGCCACCCTTCGAACTACTGTTGTGACTAGTGAAAACTGCTGTAAATTAATGACAAAATGAAGCCAGGTGACAGGGATGCATACCGTGGAGATTAAGCTTGCATACAGTAACTCCAGCAGATTTTGCTGGAATAGCTAAGGCTGTGAATTCTGGCTCTGGATGGTTGTTTTTGAATGCTGTTGGCTCATGAATGTCATTGATGCAGACACTGGCATACATTCAAAATGCTGTGTTTCATGTTTTGCTTTTATCTTTAAATATATTTGTGTAGGTTTTTTTCCTTTTTAAAGCAGTTCATATAATAGATAGAGTTAAAACTGATCCAGTAGCTTCAATGCCTTAGAGCTACTGCTATGCATGAAATTCAAACTGTGTCTATAAAAAGAAATAAGGAGAGCTTTCTCACTGGTTATCACTTTTGACTAGCTATTTCTGTGGGATTCTTTTTTTTTGAGAAATAGAACTTATTCATGTTTCCAGTCAGGATCAATTAAATAAAATTCAGTTTGAAAGTTATACAGGTCAGATAGGGAACTCGAGGCAATGCATTCTGTTTGGAATGGTTAAAAGATCAGTAAGGTTAGGAAGGTTAATAGTTACCAATAATGTGACTCAATTTTTTTTTATAATCCAATTTGTTAGATATAATGATTATCCATTATAGCTAAGCAAATAATTCCTGGGGAGTAATATATTTGTATCTTGTTACTTTCTGTCTGTATATTGCCTTCGATTGGATTACAGTTTTCTTGATGCAACTGTCAAGTTATACTTGCCAGATTGTTTTTGCAAAGAGTGTTCAAAATGAAATTTCTGTACATTCAGCAAATACTAGTGGCATTGCTTCGTTCTCATCAAATACCTCGTCAGTTCCCTCTGTGACTGAATGCAGCTCTTAATTAAGCTTATTTGTGCGTGTGTGCAAAACATGTGCTTGGGTATCCAAACTTTGCTTTGCACAGATGTTACCTAATTTTGTTAAATGAGAGTACTATAACCTGTAGGAGAAATTAGCCAAACAAGAACAGATAGGACCATTCCAATGTGTTTCTAGACTAAGATGACCATTTGGTACCTTGCCTCTGAGAATTTTGCTATTTTACGTGTGTGTTTTACAAATACTCTGAAATAAAATTTAGTAAAGCAAGGGAAAGACGAAGTGGGAACTTGATTGCAATTTGAACAAACATGGATTGTTACTGCGTTTCAGTATCTGCTTCACTGCAGCCTGGGCTGACTCACTGTGCTCTGATGTGAGTGTATGCTGAGAATCAAGACACTCCTGGAGATTAATTTTAGGTTGGCCCGTAACGCGATGAGTGTGGACCAGCCTGCTGAGGCCACACACTGCGGGCAGCTGCTCCGGCCATCGGAGCTTGCTTTAATTATGTCATCAGCCTTGGGTCATCCTTGCAAAGAGGCAGACTATTTCGTATCCTTGAAGCCTGTTCTAACGACTCAGGCTTTTAATCGGAGACTGATAAATTTATTATCAATAAGAGGAATAGGAGCATACTAGGGATTACTGTGAAGCAGCTTAATTGATAGTGCATTGAGCAAGGAATGACTAATTAATAAAATGAGAGCAGAATATAATGGATTTGTATTTTGTTTGTACACAAAAGACATCATTAGAACTCTTCAGCCGTTATTAGTTCTGTCTCTTCTGCATGAGTCATTCTGCTCCCTGTAAAAATGTCTAGCTGCATTGCAAAACTGCCAAAACCATACAATCAACAGAGCTAAAACTTTTTGCCTATATAAGTAGTTTCTCTGAATTTAGGAGATTTTCTCAAGATTTAGTAGCAGTATTTATAAGATCTTTTTCTTCCATTGCATGGTGAGATAGGTTTTGAGATAACTCAAGGTTAATCACATCATCAAAATTCCCATCATCAAAAGTGAAGATATACAGAAAGAAAAGTGTTTGGATTGGATCTCATCTACCAAGAAAACAGGCACATCAGCTATGGCCTCTTGAAGGGCACTAGCAGGATCACTATGCAAAAGGAACACGTGCAATTAGTTTCCCTGCATCTCAGTTCTAGATGAAAGCCAGCCTAGGTTAAACCAGCTAAAAATTATGAACTACCAGAAAGCCAGCCTAGTTTAAACCAGTTAAAAATTATGAACTACCAAAAAATTTTGTTTCAATCTTCAGATGCTTTCTTTAGACCTCTTATTGTTTAGTAAACAGAGCACACATTGTAAACAAACAAACTGCAAATTATACTTTTTCCTGAAGTCACTATAGTTTTATCAGAAGAACTGAATTCCTATTTCTTATAGAGCAAGATTTCCATATCTTGCAGGAACAGTGAAATTGTCCTTCCTGTCCTTCCCATCAGGGTTTAGTCACATAGTCAGGACGGGATATTTTTGCCACTTCAAACCTTGTGTATTCTGTGATTTCTGTGAGGATTGTTTTAATTTTTTTTAGGCTACTGCCTGTGATCTCAGTATTTGAGCACTCTGCATAAAATTAATAGCAGTAAATCAGTTATGTGCAGACATAACTGACTGACCCTTCTCCTTTTGGGAAGGCACACTTTACTTTGGATTGGTGTTTCTATTACTTTTCTGTAGTTCTTTTCTGGAGGGAAGAATAAGAATATAATGGAAACGGAATGGGTGTTTCAACTGTAAATGTAACTTCTAGTGGAAATACTTTGGAAAAGAGGATGGTTATGCAATATTTCCTAAGCATTCTCAGTCTAGATTTGCCCAGCACTGCTACAAGATTGTTCAACAGCTAATCCTCTTGATTTTAAAAGCTTTGTTCTCACTTCTTATGACGCTTCAAATGCTTCTTCCTGGAACAGCTCTTACAGTACTTCATAGGCTGAAATTCTGTCTTTAATATACTCAAAATTTGAGCAATCTTTTACATATGGCCATTAGGGATGAAGTTTGTGCCCTAACCTCACCTATCCTAAGTTCACTGCGAGCCACTTGGCTGCAGGCTTGGTAGACTTAGAGAGGAAGGGAAATGTGGGAAACCTAGATGATCCTTTGGGCTGTGTTTTGTATCTATGATGTTCACACAAAAATGCATCAAAATATAAATGCAAATATAACAAAATATAAATAAAACAAAAATATAATATGTGACAGGTCCCATCTCTTCCTGACCTCTCGTTCTTCAATCTGCCCTTAGCCAAGAAAGAACATCACAATTGCTATTTTTCCAGCAACAATTGTAAAAAATGAAAATTTAATACAACCTGATGGCTACTTTTCCCATCCTAGAACTTGAGAGTAGCTGCAATGGAGTAAAATCTGGCTACATAGTTTTAAAAACCTATTCAAGCAATGACAGCAGCAAAAAACTCCCTTCCTCCCCCATCAGTTGCTGGACCATGTGTAGACTGTAATTACCAGAGCTATTGCTGAGAAGAGACCATACAGAATGTAATTATGCTATTAGGGCAGGAAAATTGGAATAACTTGTTCATGTCACTTATTGATAAAATAGACATAAACTTGCAAAATAGAGAAAAACATTCTATTGCCTATTAGTTTGCTTATTATGGAGAGTCCTACTCTATTATTTTCAATTATTAAAAAAGCCTCTGTATAAGATATTGCTATTAAGCAGTGATTATATCAATTTTCAATGTATATGGTTTATATAATAAAATAAGGTCTGAGGAAGGATGACAGTTTGGTGTCCATGAATTTAAATGATACAAATAAAGTTTTGCAGTAAACTATTGGCTTAGATGCACAGATGTGAGTTCCCATTATCCTCAGTGCAACAAACTGATGCACAATGCTATCAAAACCAATAATTAATGCCCAGAAAAAAAGGGCAATGTTATTATTCAATATTATTCAAATATCACTGCTACTGGAATCTGGTGTTGGAATAGTTTCAAATTTACTGGTGTTCAGAGAAATGGATAAGACTAAACAAAAGCACTGTAATACTTCGGATCCGCTTTAGGAAAGTGTTACTATATATGTATCTTTTGCAAACAATTGCTATAAATAACCCATCTCTCTAGAAAAATAATCCTAAAATAATCCTTAAATAGACTTATATGGCAGTGGAATACATGAAGCCTTCTTCACATCTCAGGAGGCAGTGTGTGTTGTGGACAGAACAATAACAAATGAAGCAGCTACTTAAAACCACTCCAGACATATTATTTTGGAGTAGTTGCTTTGCAGTCATAGATTCTGAAAGGGATCCAAGCAACAAGATGAGAACAGTGGCACTGGGTCAGGTTTGTTGGTTAAAGAACCTACAGAAAATATCAGTGTTGTTCTGGAGGACATAAAATATCAAAGTTACCAATGATTTTTGTTGTATGCATAGATATATGCCACATGGGAAATAAGGGAACAAAAATGGTTTGAAAAAGTATAATTAAAAATTTCACAATCATCTTAATCATAATTTTAAAGGTGAGAACATGGCGTGGATATTCAATGAAGTACTATGAATTAACTGTTTCAGTGTCCTCTCTGAAGACATGATTACAGGTTTTCCATGACTCAGTACAAACATCTGGGGAGTTGATACAGGCCTCATGGAACAGTCTTTGAGAGTTGTATAATGGAGCAGTGGGATTTATGAGATAAAGCGTATTCCAAAAAGTTGCCAACCATAAAAATATGTAGAAAAAAGTCATTTACTATAGCTTTCTAGACCTTGCGTAGTAGCTGCTCTTTCAAAAACTTATATAAGCAATTACACATCTATTCACCATCATTGCAGGTGCAAGCTGAGCAACAGCATGTGTATAAATGTGTGTGGGGTTGTGCAAATGCTTCATTATGGCGATTTGTTAGTACAGTGAGTGAATCTTTGTGTCCACTGAATGTGTAAATTATGTACATCCTTGTTAGCCCACTTGAATAAGGAGCGGTTCTACCGCTTTGCCTCCTTAGCTCATCCCTCTTAGCAGACATTGGGAATGAACAGCTAGATAGTTTCATTCCCTGTCACAGCAACAGCTACTATCCGAAACCTAATCCTGCTTTCTTGTACTGTCCTTAGGATTCTAACAATGACAAGAGAAGTGAATCTTGAGGAATTAGTCGTGTTGAATGATATCTTAATCATATGCATGATATGCTCTTATACTGTGTGGGAATAAGAGATGTCACATCTTATGTTGTCATTTCTGGGACAGAAAACTGGGGCTGTTAGCTCGCTTTAAGTCATTTCTGGCATTAACGAGATTCTGACCAGAGGCTCTCTTTTATGCTCAGATACGCACTACATTATTTCCTATTATATCACAATATGTTGAAAAGGAACAGCTAGGTTATCAAGACTAATCCTTTAAGTCTTTCTTTCTTTACAATGTCAGACAAAATAAGACTACCTCATACTTCCGTAATCTCTCTTGTATTATGGGGATACTATGATGTATAACAACAAGATCCCCAAACTGCATGCATTCTATTGGCCCTAGTATGCTTAAACTTGTCTCTTTCTGTCATAAAAGATATTTCTAAGCCTGTATAATTTCATTTAAGCAGACACTATCAGACTAAAAATCATAATTAACATAAAGCAGGAAAAAATATTGTTTTGAAAAAAAATCATTTTTTAAAAAACATCATTTAATACCTGAGATTTTCCTTTTTCTTCAAGTAACTACTTAAAATCAAAGTCAGTTTTGAAAATCTAGGGTACCTACTTTTGCATATTTTTCTACTTGGAAAAGTATATTTAGATTAATCTTTTCAAAAGTAGTTCTTGTTCTCAGTCAACTTTATATCTGCTACCAAGATCTAAAAAAGAATCCTGCAGTGCTTTAATGACAAATTGCAGGGGAATTTTTCAGTGGAGTTGGGAGGGGAATTGGAATTAAATGCTAATTAATTAAACCCACCAGAAGTAGGCTTCCATTTCTTTTAATAGGGTGAGAAATATATATATTTAGAAAGATATATTGTGCTCTTTCTGAGAGATCTGCCCCTTTGGGGAGAGTGAAAGCATCAGTGTATATGCATTCCTTCCAACATTTAGAGTGGGTTTGACTTCAGTGACATTTTGATTTTGTCTGAGCTGAGTCTCTAAAAAGACTTTCAATAACGTAATTATTTTAAAACCACTTTATTAGAAGAGCCAAATAAATCATCTCAAAATGCATAAGCTCCTGGCAGGTCTGCTTTTTTAATGAAAAAAAAAAAGAACAACACATGGGTCTAAAATGCTCAATGGGAATGGACAGCTCTAGTAGGGAAATATTAATATCCAGTATAGCAAGTGGTTGATTTTTTTGCAAGTGCAGGACAAAAGAGAGGTGATTATATAAAACACTCTCTCCCAAATAAGAGAGATGAGTAATGTCTCAGGTGATAGGGCAGTTTTTTTCCAAGAGATTTGTAGAAGAAAGAAAGGTCTTTGGTGTGTTGGAATAAAGTCTAAACAAATTCTAGAAATAGTGATATTAGAGCAAGAGTAAGAAAAATATAAATGGAACAGAAAGCTACTGAAAACAGATTCTTCTTTTTTTTTGGTCTTAGGTTCTTTAAGAGAGAAAGGTTATTTATTTTGATCTCAGGTTCTCACAATAACTTCAGAGCTCACTGGCAAGTTTCAACAAATGATAGTTCATGAAAAAAGGCCCTAGTTGACCCTACTAAGTATTACCTGTAAGGAAGAGCTTCAATGTGAGGTCAGCTTTGCTACTCATCAAAGGACCCACACAGGGAGGGACTATGAGTGCCCTAAGGGGGCTATTTTTAGCTAGGCAAACACTTCATTAGACAATAGAGAATCCAATCATAAGTGATAATTGAGATTTTTGACAGTATAAGGTCAAACTGAGGACTGAAAATGCTGAAGCCACAGGAAAGCAGGCTTTGTTGGTTTCTCTGTTTTTGCAGTAGTAACACGCATTCTGTTCCCAAAGGAACCATTCAGGAGAAAGTCATGTGGAGCAGGAAGCTGCTTCATTTGCTAAAACTGAAGTAAAGTGCTAGCTAAGAGGAAGAGCTCAGACTAGCTGGGAGAAAAGTGGTGAAAAAATGTAGTAGTGAAAACAGATTGGAAAGTAAGTAAAAAGCTGTGAAAAATTCTATCTTCTCTTAAGAGAACAGAAGAGTAGAGAGTAGAGGAAAGCTCTAACTTGGTGAGGCAGGAGAAACACCACTGGGCACAAGAGCAGTGTTATGGTTTTCTAAGATAGTTTGCTGAACTAAAGAAGGGAGATACAGGATATGTTTTTATGAAGAGTTAAGGGTCCATGATATTATAGTTTCATTCATGCAGAATATTCTGGATTTTTTAAGGCCACTTCTTTGTACTTCTTCTTCTTGAAATGTTCTATTTTACTTGGCTTACTTTCACCTTATTCTTCTGGCTGAAATACAGCAGGAAACATATCCCATAATACTAAGAGATATATTTGCTATCTGTCTTGACAGCTGTTGTTCACATACCCTATGTTTACCTTAAGAAAATAGACATCTGATGATGTCATCTGTTAAGTTAACCACTACTTTGAGAGTTCAAGTAAACTAGCCTTGGGCAATGGCTGATATTTGCTGCTATTACAGATTTATCAGAGTCGTGGTTTTAGTGAAGATGTAATTTTGTGTTTCATATCCTGAATCCAATCCTGAATTGGTATCAGTTTTCATTTATAGTAAAACCGGTGTGTTCTTCAGGCCCAAAGTTGTGTTCCTAAATGATAAGGAATTCCCAGGTGGCACTTACTTTCTTCACTTGCAGTAAGCAGTGTTACAGGTTGCTAAATTGCTTAAATATTTCATATGTGAAATATGAAATGAAGGGTTGTCTGAGTTCCGATTTTCCCATTCATTTTTTTCAGTAAAAACAAGAAATGAATCATTCTAAGTTCATGGTAAACAAGTGGAGAACTTGCATGAGCAAAAAAACTCAGCTCCATCTTATTTCTAGAGTTTTCTCTGCATAGCTAGTATGCCAATATTACTATTAGTTGTTGACTTCTGGACATTTTGCAAAATATTGTTACAGCAAATTCAAAAGACCAACTGTGATGGAAAAAAATATATATTTCAGCCAAAGCTAAGCTGAAATGCTCTGAGAATAGGATGCCCTTCTTGAAATCTCTGCAATCCCCCAAAGCTGCTGCTATAAAGAAAAAAAAAGTTTAACTCAGATTGTTTTTTATTTCCATCATTATAAATGTAGAGTTACAATTATAAAAGTTCCATCTACATAGCATAAACTTCAGAGAAACCCAGTCAAGCCAGGGTTATATACACTACCATGTTTTGTCATCAACCTAGAGAGGCTGAGGATTTAGTTAACAGGAGATAAACCAGCCTACAGAATTTGTTAAATAATCCCAATGACTGAGATTTTTCTAGGGCTGCCACTGAAAGCCTGTGTAACTTTTCTCCACTTTTCTGCAGTTGTTCCAGAAATCCCCCCACTGTCTGAACCACCGTTAACAGCCCCGCAGGGACACCACTGTGTGACTGTTTCCTTCACTTGTGCTGTCACTTTCTCTCTACTGGTGACACGAATCAGGAAGGTCAGACCTTAAGTTTCTCAGTGCAGTTGTCCCACTACTATGTTCACTTATTGGCAATGCCTAATTCAGGGGATCCCTCAAGTGGATGGTCAGCAGTGGCCATAATTTGTGCTGGCTGAGAAGAAACGCTTCTCTTAACTACTTCCTTTCTCACCACGAAGGGTCAGTTCTCAAGGCCAAATGAAATAATATTGTGACACTACATATTATATGGGGGCCTTTCCTGGCTCCAGTCCTAAACCATCTGTCATCCACTTCTGTCCCTTGTCTCTAACAACTCTGTGCTTCACACATAGCTGAAAGCATTTTAACTCTGGAGCCTGACGTGTTCTGGCAAACACAGTAACTTCTTAGAAAGTACCCTCATCACATCTCTTACGTGGCAAGATTTGGAGATAAGGAAGAGTGTGTAATTCCTCTGTAAAATAGTAGCCAGCCCCTTCTGTTGGGAAAGTCTGCTCAGTCTAAATATTCCATACAGACTCTTATCATTAACGATGAAAAACTAAAAATCAGCCGCAGGAGGAAAGAAACTTTCTTGGAGACTGATTTCAGCTAACGTTTGGTCTGAGTTCCCCCGAGAGGGCTGTTCTATATGGATATGGTGGGCAAACTTACCCAAAGCATCAACACTTAATGTATGTTTTAAGAACTCAGATTTACGTGATCGACCCTGAACATTTAGTTTTGTTTCCTCTGGGTTCATGCAGTGTCCCAAGACTGCCTCTGCTGTCCTCCAGGCTGTGTCAAGCTTCAGGGCTAGCTCAGCTGGTCTCCCTAAATAGTATCTCCAACTGCCACTGTCAGGAGCAGTGTGCCAGGCCGGCTGTACCACTGTTCTGACCCAGCGGAGCATTTCGCATGTGCTTGTAAGGCTACGAGCACAAGTCTCCATGCAGGCTGGTGGAGGGTAAGACGCAGGCTTGCACGAGCAGCTGAATGCGATGTGATGGACATGCACATTAAATTGGTATGGGCAAGGCAGAGGGGATCTAGCAATCCTCAGAAACTGTTAGAGGCCTCGCTGTTGAAGGTGTGACAAAATGCTGTAATCTATATCCAGTTGCTGGTTAAGAACAGTTTGAGAATGTTAGGGAAAAAAATAAGGAATTTAACACATGAACTGTCTTTTCATTAAATGCAACAATCATAAAGTGCTTCATGCATAAGTCTTTCTTTAGATATAATCATAGGTCTGCATGTGTGAACCATGTGTGATTAGGGGATATTATTGTACTCCAGAAAGCAAGACAAGATCCTGCTTGATTAACATCATCTTATTGAAATATTAATGCAGACTCAAGCATGCAGCTATTGACCTGCTTGAAGTAGTTATGTGATGTGCTCCCCAGGGCACATATAGATTATGTATACATTAGGCAATAAATCAACCTGGATTTCAAACAAATGTATGGAATTTAATGGGCACAAAGAGTCTTTTATTGTATAAAGTCTAGCTACATTGAGAAGCTATATGAAAGTTTCATATTTAGCCTTATTACTCATTGGTATTTATAAGGCTGGCCTGCTGAGAGAAATCAGGGTTATTGATTCTAGGTATTTATAATACAAAGCCACACATTTGTTTAAAACATTGCCATAATGTTGTAACCTCCCAGACAAGCCCATTATTAAATGTCAGTTTTCCATATGTAAAATATGGGAAACACTTCTGGATTAACCACGGGTTTTTCTTTTTGCTTTTATTTTGTTTCAGATTAGGTTGCAAACTACTTAAAGCAGAACAGTTTCTCTGTATATGCTGCACAGTACCTGCATAATCATGTATCTATTTCAGTTATGGCCCCTAGATATTACTCAGACTAGACATCTGTGTTTGGAGAATCTGAGCCTGAATCTTTTTTTGTAATCTGTGACAGTTTTTGTTATGACGCATGAAAACATCTGAAGAGTTAAGGAGAGAAACAGAAACGCCCTTTGTAGAGAGTATAGAAGCAACTTGTAATACTTTTCTGTGTGATCTATGGGATATTGCAACTCTGAAAAGGCACTTTTTCTCTCATAAAGCATGCTTTGAAGGTTGTGTACTCAAGACCTAACATTTCTTTCAATGAGATGCAAATGCATTATCTGGATACCAAGTAAAGAATCAATCCCACATTGTTTGCACAGTGTGCAATGCCATCCTTACTGCTTTTAATGCCAAAATATTGTAGCTGCAACCAAAACCTAGCTGTGGAGAAAGAACTTGTGCATACATAACAAGGTTCTTTCTGGGAGAGGGATCACAGGAACATGGGAAGATAATATTAAAAATGTTCTAGATCTAAGAAGTTAATTCTAACTCAACGTGAGAAACAAAGGATATCAGAAATATCTCCAGAACTGCTAGATCAGATAACTAATGAAAATGCTTTTCACTGATACATGACAGCCTACCTACTCAAATTCTGATACTCAAGTTTAAACCCAATCTTGAATCTGACCCAAGGGTTTTGCTAGTAGAATGAGAATAAGAGAAGTAACAAGCACCTAGAATAACAGGGGAGCAATGCACTGGCTCTCCATAATGTGGGAAAAGAGCAAACATTTGCACTGTGACAGTCCCATTGGCATTCACATTTCAAAGTGAGATTATGTCCCATCTTTCTGCTCAGAAAAAAAATATTGTGAAGCTAGGAGAACAGGATCCTCATTTATTAGTTAAGAATGCAGAAGTTTTTATGTATGAAAAAGAAGTTCATAAAACAGCACTTCAAGTATTTCCTATATGCTGACCTGATTTGTATAAATCCAGTCTATGTTATGATGCTATATAATCAGTATTGCCACTTACTGGATAAAGAGATTTAAATGCTTTAAAAATCTTTCCAGTTACATTCAAGCTACCTGCCAACTTGAGATTTAGGAAGAAAAATATAAAACACTTCTTTTTCCCATTAAAGTTCTGCATTTCATTTATGGGATTCTAATATTTGGCGAACACTAAGTCTCCTTAGTGGGAGAATGGGAACAGTCCAATCTTGCAGAGGCCTAAAAAAATCCCTCCACATGAACAATACACATATTAACTGATCTCATTTAACTACTGCAAAAACAGTATTAAAAATGTAATTTCCCTAACCTCTGTCCTGAGTTCCCCAAACCAAAGTAGGTAGCTACAGTTCCAATTAGTCACATAACCAGGCAGCCGGCTTAAAGCAGTGTGTATTAAACATGTGTCTAGTTGAGTGATATTTGACCTAATGATACTTCCCCACTGTCACACACCTGAATATGGACAGTAGCAAAATGGGGAGGTGTTGGTTCCATCCACGGTGGTGCAGCCTGTCCCAGTGCCCTATGCCCATTGTGCTCTTCCCACATGGAGAGACTACTGCGCTCTTCTGGAACTGCTGGAGAGGAGTGACTGTGTGGCAAGCGGTTTCCTGGGGAGGAGACTCCAGGGTAGGAGATCCTCTGCCACAGAAGGACAGAGAGGAGAAGGGCATTCTGTGCCTCCAGGGAAGTTCCTCTGCAGGACAGGGACCGCCTGTCCAGTTAGATCAGATCAGCAAGTGATTGGGGATTTAATGAGAAAGGAAAGAAGCTTCCAAAAAGCTCAGTGTGCTCTTCATAAAATCGTAATTAGCACTGAAGTACTAAGTAATACTGTGATGTTTTTTTCCTGGTACTACATCATGAAAGACTCACACTGCACATTCCCACAAACAGCAAATGTTTGGGGGAGGGTTTTAAGGCTGAAGTCTAGATTTCAGAGTAGAAAGAAATGAGATATTAAAATTGGAAGGTAAATTAATGTCCTGCATGTTTCTAGTCCCTCCTGAATGCTTCTGTCTCTGAGTATAGTCCCTGTGGTATCATATGAGGAACTAAGTATATGAAGAGCAGCAAGTTTCTGGTGGTAGCCTTTCATTTGGATTAGAAAAAAAACATTCTGACTTTAAGTGAGGGAATTTACAGTATAATAAAGCTGCACATATACCAAAAAAAAAAAAAAAAAGGTAAAGTCATAAACTGGAGCAAAAGCACTGCCTAGCTTATTTAATTTCAGTCATAAATTAATACTTTTGGGAAAGGATGTAAGAGACTTGACACATTTCTTATTCCAAAAGAAATATGATGCCGGGAAAATAAACTCTGAAGCCAGAACTTGCTGGCTAATACAGAACAACAAAATCCAGACCAGAATCATGCTGGTGAGAGAAACACCTTCAGTAGGTGGTTTGTCTCAATAGTTAATATCAAAGTTGAAAATTAATGTAATTATTAAACATGTCATAGATAACCCTGTACGTTCCTGATTTAAGTTGCATTAGTCCAAATGACCTCCAAAGAATGACAGCACCATCCAACTGTCAGGCAGGGCATCAACAGCATCTTTTCCTGCCCTGTTACTCACTCTGCTATTATTTGGCTTGAGTTTTCTGCACATATTTTAAGTTTAGTACTTTTTTTTTCTGAATTATGTGCCTAGAATGAATACGATTTGCAGCAAAAAAAAATCACTTGAGCAGATTCAGAATGTTGACAGCACTCTTCCTGCACTCCAGTTGTACCCCTGCTTTTCCATGTCTTCTCTTTTTTCCTTATGAGCATTTGCTGTCAAAATCTACTGTATTTTACTTTTAATATGCTATTAAGTTGAGTTTTCAAACCTCTTTGCCAATCCTTAGCTTCCAGCACTATTCTGTGAACCAATGCACTCTCCTGATGACTGAAAAGGAGGAAAAGCACAGCTTTTCAGTTGCTGAGTTTCCCAGCACAAAACTGGGATGTTCCCCAACAAGACTTAATGCACAAGACTCAAGCTGCGGAAACTTGTTGAAAGAGTGAATATGTCATCAATTAATGTTAGTTAAAACATTTAGCAGTATAAATCAACCCTGAAAGGCTATGGGAAACCCCTGGAATACATATGAATGGAGGGACACAGTCCATCCAAGTTAGCTTACAGCTTTAAACAAGGAGAGGAAAAAAGTTGCGAGATACAGAGTACTTCTGTACTTAACGTTTTATTTCATTATGATATTTCTAAAGGCCTTATTACATGGCTGATGTCCTTATATTGCACACAAGTCTGCTGGGTAACAGATCATCTTGCAGTCCAAACAAAGACAATATAAAAGGAAAAAATAAAGAAAAACACATCAAGTCTCTTTTAGCATCTTTATAGCAAGAAACAAGAATGTTTCTTGCTATTAAACTTCTGAATTATGATATCTAGAAACAGTGATAAAGTAGCTTAAAGTTTTATGCAGTTGATATCTCCCTTGACTTAATTTAGTTCTCAAGGCTGCTGATTACATACAGCGCCCGCAGGAAAGGAAAAAATAGGTGAATAAGTGTCTGGCAGTGACAGTTGTACAAGTCTGGAACAACTATATTGAAGTAGCTTTAACTGCCAGTTCTTGAAGCACACCGTGGCATAGTGTAGTGGTTAAGCATCTTCCTTCTCTCCTTCATCATGGGCTTCATCAGTCTTCTCCAAGCAGAATGCTAGAAATTACGCTAATCCAGCTGTTGACAAGGTCTAACACTGCTCTCTGCACTGCAACAGCTCCTTGCCTTGGCACAGATCTTATATTGGAGGATAAGGCAGATACAGTAGACTACCGAAGGACTCAATAGTGCCAATCCTGAAAACATATTCTTTAACAGGGTGATGCCAGGGAGGAAAAGTAGCAGTTTAAAGAGCAAAATGTGATAGCACCAATGTAAACTTTTACAAATTAAAACGGATTATCCCCAAATTATTAGAGGGTGACATTTTCATGTTGTCGTGATTCACTGTTTCTTATCAGGTAATACCTAGCATTGACAGGGACTGCTCCTCTTTGTTTTGTGAAGCCCTACCTTTTTTATGACTACAAACCAAATGAGACTGTCGATCTTTTAAATGCCCTTTGACTGCTGTAAGGATATAATGAGACCAATATTTTGGTTTCCTGTAACTGTCTCTCAAATAGATGGTTGAAATCTGTTTTGAATTTCATATCCCTGGCCTCTTTAGACTCCCTCTCTTGATCCTTCCCTAGAGAGATGGGGGGATGGGAAAAGGAAAGAAAAAAAAAAGAAAAAACAAAAACTGTGATCTCTAGGATTAATGAAATTCCTCCTTGCATTATGTTTTCTTATGTGCTAGCTGTCAATTCCTGACCAATTTCTCTCACCTTTTAATTTTGCTTTAATTAGAGTGTAAATAGTATTTTACCAGTTTTCATAACGCTTCTTCTCAAATCTCCCTTTGAAGTTATCGCAGGATGTAATATTTTCTAGAGTAGTTTTGAATAGTTTAGACAGATGACTTTTTCAGAGGTAGTGCCGTATCTGCAATCAAGTAAGTTGTTGAAATATAAAATCTGGTACAATAGGATGTTCTGGCTGTCTCCCAATTCTCTTAATTGGCAGCAGAAAGATGCTGCTGGTTTTTAAAAACTTTCCTATGAGGATTTCTAAATGAAAGTTGTGCTAATCATGGCTCATTTCCCATGAATCTGGCATTAAGTCATGGCATAATAACAGAAGTGAAATTAACCTTCCTAAAGACAGCATAGTGTAAGCATAGTCTACAGTTAAGGAAGACACAGTAATTTGAGGTGAGTTTCTTAAGTTCAGGACATGAAGTTTGCACACTTAATGTGACAGTGTGCTTAAATTAAGACTGAAATATGAAGTCCAGTGTTTTTTGTGCTATATTAATGCTCATAAAATACACCTTAAGGAACAGGCTAAAATTTAAACAATTTAATTAAAACGAAAATAAACAATTTAATTAAAGAATCATTCACTCCTTCTTACCTTTTCTATACTCTTTTTTTTCTATACTCCAGTATTTCTTGTGCTAAAAGTAGGAGATATATACACTATTTAACTGCTGGAGAAAATTATTTATTTGTCTGTAAAGCCTGCCACAGATAGCTGTATCTCCTTCTTAGACCATGACTGTGATATATTAATTGTTCACTGTGAGGAACTATTATTTAATTAAAATTGCATGTGAAGGATCTAAATCACCAAACTCTGTTTAAGTATAAATAACTATCAACTGCATCCAGTCTAGTGTTGCTTAGCTTGCTACAAGAATATTTAATAAGATGCCAGTAGTATCTGTTAATTTAAGTGGCTTTTTTTTTTAAACACATTTAGTTATGAAATTCATTGTGGTCTGTC
Source organism: Crypturellus undulatus (assembly GCA_013389825.1). Lineage (NCBI taxonomy): Eukaryota > Metazoa > Chordata > Aves > Tinamiformes > Tinamidae > Crypturellus > Crypturellus undulatus. The sequence goes on along the minus strand of VWPW01028648.1, from coordinate 389,897 downwards.
AAGATAACATCTGTTCCAGTAAATCAAGGTAATAGATAGCTTTCCATTTCTACAGTGAATGCTTTGTGAAGAAAAAATACACTAGATAAGAAGTTTTATCATGAAGCCTTGATTGTTCAAAGCTTGGAGTAATTTCAGCTTTCACTGGCATCAGTCAGGATTATGAACTTCCAGAACTGGAAAAAAAAAATCAGCATATAAGACTATTCAAGACAGCTAATTACTTAATTATTGTGTGCTATCAGTATAAAAAGAGGAATTTAGCTTTTTAGCTTTTTTTTTTCATATATACTCCTAAAGCTTTGTAGCTTTAATTGCACATGGAAAACCTCCCTTTGAGATTTGACCGCAAGTGACAGTCCATGAAAAAAGTTGCAAATGAAAGCTAACCAGAGTACAAGAGGAAGGTAACTAACATCTGCAATCTGTTCATCCCAAATTCCTTAGGTCTGATGTTTACATTACTCAGTATCAGATAAAAGGGATTAGGTGGTCCCGTGGTAAAGGATTCTGAACTCCTGCAAGACAGCAGGCAAGTCCTGTAACCTTGCAGTGCACAGTCAGTACAACTGTTAAGGTGCTGTTTCAAGACAGAAGGGAAACTTAAGCATTGAATCAGAGACTGGGGGTAATGTACATGAAAACCTACATGCTGCCCCCTCTACAGTGCCAGCTTTTTGTGCCATTGAATTTCCCTGGATAAAGCTGGGTTAGATAGATACAATTAGGAGAAAGAGGAGAAACATAAATTGCAACTTCAAACAAAACATAAGGAAAATCTTTAGAAAACAGTCTGGCCTCATCTATTACCACATCCCCTATTTCGCTACACTTTCCCAGAGTAGACATAGACAGATATACTGGTGCAGAATATTGCTTGGCCACAGCATGTGTTCACAAAAATGTTACGACAAAATAAGACTCTGCCTCGGGCAGGAATATAGTGTCATTCAAATGCCACACCAAAGTAGGAATATTTTCTAGGGAGCCTTCAGTCAAATCCTTAGTTTGTTATTGCATTGTTTATATAATTTAAATGTACTATTTAAATCTAAATAAAATGTACATTTGAATTTTAAACAAAGAATCCTACATAGTCAAATAGAAAATTTATTTTTACCCTCCTCTATAGGGCTTATCTTCAAGCAGGGTTGGGATCTAAGAACACACTTTGTACCGTTTGGTGCTTCTAAGACTTTCTTTTGAGTTAAGACTCCACAGACAATTGCATTGATAAAATAATGATAACAAAATTAGCTTATAGAACAATAAAGTAAGATAAGAATACAATTAAATGGTTTGGCATATATACTAACAATTGTATCAATTACTTTTTTTGAATAGAGGAATGTATGAGTAGATTAATGTACATGCTTATAGTGATTACTTACAATGTGGTATTACTGTGGTGAATTGTTATTTAAAAAATATCTGTTCATTTCAGTATCAATGCTAGACATACAGGTGCCAAATACTGTTTGATACATAAATTTAAAATAGATGGAAAACCTGAAAAGATTACCAAACTTGTTAACTATATTCACTAATCTTTATATCTACTTAATGCAATCCTGCACAAAAACCATATCTACTTATCACCTTTTGTCTCTCTCATATTGTTTGTAGATCGTGATGCCTTAAAAGACCTCTTTTCTTGAGCATTAGTATAGCTTCTGTCATGCAACAGCAGAAGGGGGACACTGTCTTATCTGACCAAGTCTGTGGTAAGAGGGCAGGAATACTACTTTGTACTGATAATTCTTTCTCCTTACAGAAAAGCATAACATTTTAAGGTATTTTATTTATATGTCAGACATTTTGTTTACATTCTTTGTTGCATATTTCAAAAAAAAAAATCAAGAGACTAGCAAAAAATAACATGGAGGAGTTAAAAGCTGAGATTTCATAAGCCTTTCCTTTCATTAGTCACTTCTGCTTTCAGAAATCAAATGGCAGAAACATACATTCCTCTTTCAGTCAAGATTGCCCCTTTGGGAGTGAGTCGAGCAGTTCATGTTAGAAGAGTCCTTTGTTCCCTTTACTTCGGGTATCAGAACACTTGGGCATCAGAGATAAATCATCTATTGTTTCTGTTAATTTAATTTGTATTTCACTGCAGAGCAAGGTGCATAGAATTGCTTGATAAGACAAATAAGTAAGAAAACCTAAAATATTACACACATATTAATATCTTCATTGCTTCGGAAGGAAGCACTGTAGCAGGTCTCTCAAAGGAGACTGGAATATTTTATTTACTCACTAATCTGAAAAAAGGAGGAAATAATGTCAAATCCCCAGCTGCATTCAGGGACAGTCTCTGTCTCTTCCAGGTTGACAGTGCTTGCCCAAAACCCAGCCCCTTCCTAGGTGCGCAGCTCAGCGTACTGGGCAGCGGTGAGCAACATCCCATTCATTGCCTTATCCTGTGCTTGTCCTCACTAATTTGATCAGTCCGCCTTTTTCTCATAAAGAAACCTTCCTATTCTGGCATGATCTCTAGGTTTATATAAACTGTCTCGCAGTCTTTGCTTCCAGCTTGTTGCTGCGCCTTTCCTTGCAGTCACATCACACTAAGGATGCAGTGTGACTGCATCATACTAAACTGATGTAGTTTTTCAAGTTTTTTTTTTTTCCCTAAAGAGATCGTCAGTGCTTAGGTTGTGAAGGGCTGAAATTACTGAGTCACCACCACCAAACCTCTAGAATTATTCCTCAAAGTGAAGTTAAGCTGTGAGCATCAATAGCCAGTTTTAAAAGAAAGAAAACAATACCTAACCACAGCGCTCCATTTATACCCCAGCGATCCCGCCCTGTGCCTGCAGCAGCACCCCCTGTGCCTGCGCTCCGTGCCGAGATCGCACTGCCCCCCGCGAAGTGCCAATCCCCTTCCTGGGGCAGAAAGCGCTTGATTCGGGCCCCGCTTCCCCTCGTCGCCATGGTGACCCCGCGCAAACGGCGCGCGCCCCCCGCCCCGGGAGCCGCGGTGCCCCCGCGCCGCCCTGGGGTCCTCCTTTACCTGCGTGCTGCGGGGCGGCGGTGCCCGCGGGCTCGCTGAGGACGCTGGGGTCGCTCTGCGACCTGCCTCGCGGGAGGAAGCACCCGGTGCCTTCTTCGGACGCGGCCATGAGGTGGAGGGCGGGCGGCTCAGAGGCGGGGGGAGGCGGCGCGCATGGGGCCAGGCGGCGGCGGCGGCGGGGGGCGTCAGCCGGGCAAGCCCAGCCGCGGCAG
>VWPW01028648.1:269159-386487 GCA_013389825.1 Crypturellus undulatus | reverse complement strand
CGCGGCCCCGCCCCCGTCGCGGGCACGTCACGGCGGGAGGGGCCGTGCGCGGCCCGTGGCGTCGCGCGTGGGGCAGAGCCCGCAGCAGCCCCCTGCCCCCCAATCCACGCGGAGCTGGAACCCCCCGGCGCGAGGGCACCCGAGCAGAGCTCGCCTGGGGAGCGCGGAGGGATACAGGGCACTCCAGCAGCGCCCTGCCCCTCTGCCCATCATAGCGGTGACACCGGGAGTGACAGGGGACATTGCAGGAGCACCCTTCCCCTCTGCCTGTTGTAGCAGTGACACCAGCAGTGACACAGGGCGCTCCAGCAGCACTGTTCCCCCCTGTCCTCTATAGCAGTGACACCAACAGTGACACAGGGCACTCCAGGAGCACCCTTCCCCTCTGCCTGTTATAACAGTGACACCGGGAGTGACACGAGGTGTTCCAGCAGCACTGTTCCCCCCTGTCCTCTATAGCGGTGACACCAACAGTGACACAGGGCGCTCCAGCTGCACCCCTCCTCTCCGCTGGTTAAGGCAGATAGCACTTAGAAAGCAGCGAAACCAGCTCGTCTTTGTACAGAGCCGCCACCACAAGGTGTGCACACGCCAGCAGCTTCTTGGGCTGACCTGGTACTAGTGCCTGGTGCTTCCCAACCTACCATGGGGTAAAAACTGACCAGATACTGAGGATGGAACTTTCTGCATCAGGAAACATTCCATTAATTCAGTCACTCATTTGTATGTGTATTTTGTTTTTGCAGAAACTGTAGCAAGGATGCTTTAGTCATTTCTGAAAGTAGGTGCAAAGAAAACTTTTCTACGAACAACAAAAAACACTGAGCGCTATTTGCTTTTTCGTCTTGAAGCAGAGGTTTCAAAGATGGCCAGCTGCGTGCACCTCCCTCGGGAAGTCACCGTTGGACTAGCTATTTCTTGACATTTGGTCCTTAGTGACCTTAAAAAAGAAAATCAGTGAACATTCATTTAGTGTAGTTCTTGGTAAAAAAATTCTTCAAAGACTCCATTTGAGCAAGGCCTGAGTCTGGCTTTTCTGTTGCTGCCCGCCCAGGACTGGGATAAGTGGCTGCACATAACAGGGAATTGGGATATTGTCATGAGAACAGAAATGGAACAAGGGGGATAAAACAAAATATCAAAGAGTTTCTCATTCAATGAACACTATCCCCTTTTGCTTTGTATAAGCCAGATCCTAAAGAAGAACTAGCATGTGGTAGTGGAATCAAAAGCTGTATCGTAATGCAATAGAATAAATGAAGGGCATTTTGTAGTTTTTTGAGAGTTTAATATTGCAATCCTGATGCATTTTTAGTGACAGTTTTTGTAATAACTTCTAAGCCTTGTGAGGAAAGCAGCTCATTGTAATTCCAAAAAGACAGCTAATGAGCCATTTTTATCCTGCCATAAAACATCCCTGAGGATGCAAACAAGCAAATAAAAACAAAACACAGTTCTTTAAGGGATGCTTTAAATATATTAGGATGTGTTTAGTACCCCTTTTCCTCTAGAGTCAATTTAATAAATTGTGCTAAATTATTTAAACTGACAATGCTAAATATTGTCTGTTTTTGCAAAGGATGTTTACTTGTATTTCCTTTAGTTTCAAGTTAGTAATAATGTGTCTATTTGCACTTTCTATTTCCTGACCTTAAAGTAGCTTCCACGGTCTTTCTGGGGGTAAACCCCAAGTTTATCCATAAGAGGAAAAATTTGAGGCAGAGTTTTCTCCATGTTGAAGGACAAATGTCCCATGGAATTGAGCATTTTTGCTGAAATAAATATAACTTGGAGGCAAGTGCTTGCCAAGCACCATAATGCAAGTATTTTGATGTGCAAATACCTCTGAAAGTCATAAGGAAGCTTAACATTGGTCCTAATTTTAGTACTAAACACATGAAAAAATGTAAAAAATGTACTTTAGTTCCCTTTTACTACTGGATATAGTTCTATAAATGTGACAAAAATATTTGCAGTATTAGAGCCAGTATAATTAATAACATAATTCTCTCATATATATGATTATATGTACGTAATCACATTGTAAAAGCATGATTTGGTTCATGTGATTTCTACTTGAACTCCTGTTTCATGATCCAGTTATATAAAACAAATACTAGTTTGTGTGTCAGAAATGTAGTCATTCTCTGAGGAGAAGGAAAAGAGGTGAGTCATTTCAGTGCTGTTTTTCTTGAGTCAGCAGACTACTGAACAACCCAATTTTCATTGATGCAGAGTCCATATGTGATCTCTGAACAAAGCTCTGAACTTGAAAGAACAGCACAGAAAGAAAAATCAGCTCAGGATACATTTTGACTGGCATTATCAACTTTAATGTTCAAGTTGTTTTGATGACCAAGGGAAAAATACTCTTGCTCAGAGCAATTTTCTTGGATGCTGCAACAGAAATTATTTGTCCTGATGCTTATAATTCTTAACCTAGCTTCTTAGATTGCCAGCTTGTTCACTGTGCTTACACTAACAATAAAGATGAATGCTCAATAAGGCTGCTGTCGCTATTTGCTTTGTGTGTGGCTTTGTGTTTTTTTTTCTCAGATGTATCTTGGTGAAAGGACATAGGGCATATTTTGAGCCTTTATTTGTCAAGAAGATAAAAGAAATGCATGTCACTGAGAACAAATACAAGTATCATCCAGAAGTCATAACTTTATAGCTATGAAGACTGGAGAGCTGTCTTCCTCAAAGCATGATGATGTAGTTGCTGCTATAGAAGGTAAATAAAAAATGAGTAAGCAGCAGGGATTTGTTTTCAGGGGCTTCAGATACATATTCACATTTAACATCTCTGATACTTAAGAGCTATTCTAGGAATCATCCGTCTAATTTTCATATTTGCTTTCTGTCACAGCTGTACTGTTCTGTCACTTGATGATGCCTGAAGGAGCAGGAAAGGAGGATGCATGGGAATATGTAAGAGAAGACAGTCCCCTCAGCTGCCTGCCTTCCTGGCAAGCAGCTCTGCTCACATTCATCCTTCCAGGTAGCACTGGAAGGACAAAGAGTGCATGAACCTTTCAGCAGTTCAGAATTATGCATCTTTTAATAGCATCAACAGTGTAATAGTTTATGGGGAATTCCCATCTGTGACATTCAAAGCTCCTTATTATTCCCAGCTTTATTCTCAAAGATTTCCAGGGTATCATCAGATATTGTGGAAAACTATAGACAGTCTGAGGGCAATACAAGTTGGGCTCGGTGGGCCAGTTACACTCATGAGATGCACGTTTTAGACTTGATAAAAGAAATAGTATAAACAATCTGCAGTTTGTTGTAAATATCCCAGGAAAAATCTTATTGTTGAAGTTAGATAGCTTTAGTCTAAATCATGAAGTTGTCCTCTGGCATACTTTAAGGGTTAGAAAAAAATACCTGATCATCATAAGCGATCTGTCCTAAAATCTGTGTAATCTGTTTGGATTCTCCAGGAAAAGAGGTCTCATTGTGGGCGAGTGCCAGGCTCACCTAAAAGGGAGCATTTTTCTACTGGCTTAATATCCCCCTGAAGCCCTTCCTCTCCACCAGGTTTCCCAAAACCTGTTATTTTCTCCCCTTGACAGACTCCCGCTCGCCCGCCTGCGCCGCGGGGGCGCTGCTCCCTCACGAAGCCCGCGCTCCTGAGGTGCCGGGCGGCAGCGCCAGGGGGCGCGGTCCCTAACGGGTGACACAGGGCACTCACGGTCACTAATGGCTCCTAACGGTCACTAACGGCTCCTAGTGGCCTCTAACGGCTCCTAGAAGACACTAACGGCTCCTAACGGCCATTGGTGCACGTGGCGGGGCAGCAGGCGAGGTCTGCTCAGGTATCTCCTCACAGCCGCGGTGTCTCCACATTCTATTTAACTTTGACGTCACACAAAAAAAAAATCTCCCGCTGGTGTCCCCAAGCTGCGGGTGGAGGCCGAGGGGAGGTCGGACACCTTTGTCCAGGACTTGCTTGGACTTGCTTGTCAGGTATTTGCCCCTGGGTTTTAATTTTAGCTGTGTGGAATTGGGGACCTATTTTTATTATGGCATTCTAGGCCCATATAATACTATTTAAAGGTTAATTAATAGTTTGATCATGTCAACCGGTTATGCCTTTTTTTGTCAGATTTATTTGGTGGAGAAGGGGATTTCCAAATGGAATTTTTAGGTAATTTTGTCAAAAACATATTTTTTTCTGTTTCCTGGCAGGCTTCTACACCCTCCCCTCCAAACTGTTTTCAGCTAGATCTATGTCTTTCTTTCTATAATTTGTCAGTTTAGAGGAAAACCAGGCATTTTTATTTCCGTGGTCACAGACTCTGCACAACAGAGATTTTTGAAATGGAGAGCATGTGATCAAGAAAAGCTATTTTGCTGTTTGCTTTTATTAACTGTATTATGGTAGTGGCTAGTGAACAAGAAAATGAGGGCCCTGCCCATGCATGTACCAAGAGTGGGGCTCTCTAAGTCTCTTGGCTTGTCACTGTTTTGACAAATTTCTCCAAATTCCCACCACTCAGGCAAGCAGAATCACACAGTCAGAAATTCATGTCAAACCCACAGCTGATACTTTGCTACTGATTTGCTCTTACAAAGGCTTATCTCTGCTATGAGATAAAGAATGTGTTTATTGTTCTTTGAAGCAGTAATAACATTTGTGATCAGAAAGGGCTATTTCATCTTCAAAGAACTGCAGAGAGATTAGCTAATTATCTAGGATTGTATAACCCTTATAGGCTGAACTTCAGTAACTAGCGCAAGTCCATAACTACCACAGCAGTCAGGAGAAATGTTTGCTCAAACCAAGCACCAGCTGAATTCCAAGTAGCTTATAGAGAATTAAAACATATTTACATTTGTTCCATTCATCTGGTTTGTTTCCTGTTTCTTAGCCTTTTCTTTCAATCTTTAGTCTTTTTAACATGTTTTATACAATTAAATATACAAATTTATTTACATCTTCCTGTATATTCCTTTCATACGTGTCAGATGAAGGACAACAAATATATGATTCTTTTTATTGGGCATATGAATACAATTTTGCCTTCCAGTGCTTGGTTTCCACGGGTATTTTTATACTGACTTTACGTCAGACAGGTGAATGTAGATAATATAACCATTTGCAAATTTTTGCAATTTCTTGAACCAAATACTGTATAACCACAAATAAAAGTCTGGATAGTGAGTAAGGCTGAATTAGAAGTATTGGATGAAAAACTGTTTTGGATACAAACGGATTCAAGTTTCTAGGAAGGAACAGCTGTGTGCGATAGCTTTTTCTGTCTTGAAGGTATTTTCAAAGCCAGTATCCTGAGGCAGTCTTTGTAACAGTCATGCTTAAATTTAGATACCACATTAAGATTTGGGCAGATTTCAAAGAGAATTGAAGTGCTGTATGCATTGAGCTTTTTTGCTGATCGGGTCTCCAATAGAAAAAGAGACAAAGGAAGGTGTACAAGAGGGATGAAGTCTCATCAAACAAGGAACAAAACAATACTGCTTTATAGGGAGTCTTTTCTCTGTTACTAAAAAAAAAGAGGCTCTTCAGGATTAACGGAACAATGAAAAATGTGTAAATTGTGTTGTTCGCATGTTTTTTAAATATTAACTATAACAGTAATACCCCTGCCTCTATGTCATGTGAATTTTTGCTGCTATCCGTGCATTTCGATGAGATCAACATTCGTACTGCTAGTAGAAAATATATATAGTATGCAGGCAGCTTCTGTGCTTTCTGAAAGTTTCATTCGCCTCATTGGATCTGACATTCCATCTCCCGGAAGGCAGGGGTATGTAAGTCTAGTGCCACACAGACAAGCACAAGTTTATTATAATTATAATAGTGATGTTTTGGTTTCTCCTTGCAAATGGTAAAGAAATAGATGCTTTTTAATAACTATTTTGAGCACTTAAATTCCATTAGGAAACAAAATATACTTGAAAAAGGAAAGACCTTGTTTTGCTTATGCTTTACTGTTAAAAATCTTTGTATTTCAGGAGCAAAACAGTTCTTGAATTTTATTTATTTTGTAGTGAAAACTTCAGAAAACTTGTACCTTTGTCAGAGATATCCTTTCTATTTATCATTTAATGTATTCTGACAGTACATTCTGATTCATGTTTCATCTTGCTGCTACCAAATTGAATAATTTTGGTTCATAATCTTTTCACATTAATTCAAGCAGAGAAGATTACTCAGTTTTCAGCAGAAGTGGGAAGGGAAGCTACTGGAATGAGAACTGAAGAATCTTTGACATAAAAGTGCAGGATGGAATTCTGATTCCATTGATATTAGTACAAGTTTCAGTATTTATTCAACTGAGTTTTGATGTCAACTGTGTATTAGTTTGATGTCTTGTGTAACACAGGACTTTAGCTGATATGTCTTACACTGACACCAGTACACAATTTGACAGTTGGGGTTTCCTGGGACCTGAAATTCCAGTGTGTAACAGTCAGAATTTATGAGCATCTCATCGAAGACACAACCTTATTAAATTGAGAGTTAATTTAGTCTTCATGACAGCAAACATGGGAACTCTGGAAATGATCAGCAGTTGAAGACAAGAAAATGGAAAACAGAAATGAATATAACTCAAAATAAACAAGGTGCAAATTAACAGTATGTTACTTGTTTGGGGAATTAAGTTGTTACATGACTTTCATGACTTTAATTTTTAGGAAAACAAGAACTAAATAATGTTTCTGCTAATATTTAGAAAAGTTAATGATTTCTAGGAGATGAAATAAGGACTTTAGTGTTCTTTACCCTCAATCAGGTTAAATATTGCAATAAGTTTATTGCTCTAGAGTGTATGCATCTCTAGCAGTTTGACCAATAATTTTTGAAAGATCTCTCTTCTGAAAAACTGAGCTAATCTTTCTTACTCTTTAAGTAAGATTTATTTAGTCTTATGTTAAGAATTTGAGAAAGATAGGTGTTACCATGACAATAAACAATTTTTAGAGCACAATCTGCTCATCTACTGTATTCCAGATTAATATACTTAATGGTACAGATGCCATCTTGCTGCAGAGTTTGGAAGGGCAAGCTTCTTGGCATTTCCAACGTGACTTGATTGATAGAGGTGGCTGTTGTTTTTCAAGGATCTGTTCTGAGGGTAAACTTTTAACCTAAAAAGTTAACTCATGATAGAATTAGATGGATCTTCTGTTCCATTACTTCAAAGCTGGAGAATAAGAAAATTCAGAACAATTTATTCATGGAAAGTTTTTGTCCTGCTACAGTCTTTGTTGACCTGGTCTCCTGAGAGCAGTAAACTGTAATGAGATGACCAACCTCAGACTATGCAGCATGGATCTCGTATTTTGGAAACAGATCTTGGCATCTTATGATGACAAAACTCAGTTGGTCAGTTCAAAGCCTGTTTCGAGGTCAGAATGCCATTTTGTAATAAAAGTGCAAGTCAGATTTTACAAATGTTATTTCTGAAAAACATAAATGTTTGGAATATAGACCAGAGTTTATTGACATGAATTCATGTACCAAGACAAATGTACAGATGCACAAAAATATATATATATATATACAAAATACACACTGTACATATACATACATAGACACACACACACATATATATATATAGTGTATAGGATAGTTTTTGACTAATGTGTGTGTGTATGTATAGTCAAAACTATCCTCAGCCTATCAACAGTGAATTTAGACATGGATAACAAATTCATACATTATTCTGTTGCACTGCAACGTAGATAGTGTACTCTGGGACAGAACAGCACAAGAGAACCAACTAAAATAGGAAGCAAGGAGGACGAGGAGCGCAGACTATGCTGAGCGATTCCAAATAAAGTGCCTCGGTTGTGTTCAATCCTGCAGATCACCTAAATACAGTCCTACATGATACAAGATTTGTCATTTTTATTCCTTAGCTTGGCATTGGGGTGTTGAGCCTCTGGCAACTCCAGTTCCTGTCTCTTTTTAAGAAATTCCAGCGAATTCCAGCTTTCTCACTTTTCTTTGCCTCAGATACATACACTTTAATAAGGCCCATCAGTCCCTAACAGGGTCCTTCAAATGTGATCTACTAACCAGCCCCGTAGCACACAAAAATGCTAAAACATATTGGTGAAAGATTTCTATTGCTGCCCATCTCCTCTCACCCCTTGTAAAAAAAAAAAAAAAGGATGAAAGTTTTATTTCACACGTGAGGAAGAGTAATTGAAGTACAGTGAATTGAAGGGCTTAGGCCTGAGGCTGAAGCACGGGATTGGAAATAGAGAATCAGATTCTATTTGCAGTTTTCTACCTTTTTTTTTTTTTGTCTTTTTGGGCAAATATCTTCTGCTTTGTAGATTGTGGGTAGCCAGCTGTAATTCCAGAATTGTGTTTTGAGGGCTTACTTGCATTCAAATATTCTATTATCTTGTCCTCCAGGAGAACTGTAACAATAGGAGTTATAAACCAATAAGACCAAGCAGACCTTTTGTTCACTAGAAGTAAAAGCATGTTTTTAATCTATGCAAATTTTATCTGTGTCACAATATAAGTAAAAAAGGAATTACATTTTTATAAATCAAATTAGCTTATTAAAATAAGCCTTATGAATTTATTAAAATAAGCCTTCATATCCATGTAAGCGTTAGCTAATGAATGTATAAAGTATAGCTGTCTTTCTTCGATAGGATTGGATTAAATCCAGTCTTTCACAGCATAGATTAAAATGCAGAGGCTAAGGATGCAGTTATGTGGACTTCAACAGTAAATTTGATTTCAGAAGCTCCATCACAATGTGCTTGTTTTGTGCCATGCAGTTTACTGTCTCTCTCAGTTATGTCAATATAATTGTTGGACTGTGTTATAAACTAAATCAATTCAAGGATCAAAATTTACAACAAATTCCTTTTTTTTATATATATATACTGCTGTTTCTAACCAGGTATATGTCGCTGATCAGATTTATAGTATGATCATATAAAGAGTTGCATCAGCAACTGATGCTGTTGCAAATTATTGATTTTGTAGAGTGTGTTGTGCAAGAATGATTTTTGGAGATTTTGGTGGTAAAGTCCTCTTTATTGTGTAATTACACTGAAGGTGACATTCTAACAAAACAGGATCATCGCTCACCAAGGTGTTCAGGAAATGCTCTGAAGTACTGTAATGAAGAATGAATTTAAGGAATTATTATCCATAAATCTGGGGGACGTTGGATGTGGCTCTGAACTTGTGCAGTGTGAGGCCAAGAGCTCCAGCTGCTGCCAGTGTTTCAAAGTCACTGGCATAATATAAAGTGAACCCAGAGCAACAAGGAAAATCCACATAGGGTCAGGAGCTTATCTCAATATGGGATGATCATATACTTGTAAGCAGAGGAAGGTTTCAGTAACTGGGGCTTGATACTTTGTGCACCTCACTGCCACATAGCTGTGATACTGGACAAAATAGTGGTTTTGTAAAGTCTCCTGTTTTTCAGGAGGATGTTGAAGGTCAGGGAAAGTAATAGGCTGTGGTCTGTAGTAAGTGAAAGTGATTGTACATGCTGACAATAAAGAAGTTACTGTCAGGAGGAAAGGAATGCTCTTCTACTCTGTTATTCCACACACTTTAACTACTGAGACTTTGTATACAAGACCTTCGAAGTTCTGCTGCTGCCAAAGACACTTACTTTGTTGAGGGTGTTTAAATAGAAATAGTTTAAGCATCTTTGCCATTATATGATGGGCTTTGTGGATATATTCACAGGCTTCCCATGTTGTATATTCTACCTTAGTGGCCTCTGCAGTCCTTACACAGCTTTTTCCATGTCTGATTGCTTAGTACACAAAAATGAAAATTTAGTATGAAAGTATTACAAAAGAGCTATAAATGAGCTTTCTGATTTATACTGCTCTTGTAAACCATAGCTGAGTTTTATTTATGTACTGGAAATTCAGTTCTGTGAGGTATTGAGAGACTGGTTATGTTCTGTATTGGTGAATTTGTTTTTTTGATTGTTTTTCAGAACTGATCCTTCTGTGCTATTCCAGAGAATAATATGTTTTCCCAACATACTGCAGATGACTCTGTGATTTACAGTTTCACTTACCAGGTAGGTTTTGATGGATTTCTTTTTTAACTTTGTCTTGCTCAGCAGCTTTGAAACACTTGTGTGGCTATCCATATCCTTCCCACTCTTGGAATTTTACGGATTAGAGGAAGAAATGCAATTCTTAGATCTATGAATGTTTAGAGTTGTTTCTGAACATATGTTTGGAAGACTGAATTATTTGAGAGAATGGAAATATGGCATACTCGAACTGTTTCCTAAATTAGTGTGAAAATAATTACTGAAGTGGCTTTTAATTATTGAAGTGGCTTTTTATTTTTTTTATTTATTCTCTTTCTTCTTTTTTAAAATATGTAATTCATGTTAGACTGTTGTGTTTCAGACCTTTTTTCTAGTTGAGTCTAGAGCTATACTCATGAACGTGACTCTTATTCTGAGCCAGTTGTTTGGATGTGTTCAATTCTTATAGATATTTGTTTATCAACAACTTTCACATCTCTTAATTATGTTACAAATCCTGTATTGTAGATTTTAAAAGCAGAGACAAAGTATAACTAAAATTATAGAGGAAATGCTTTCTGAAGAGTTCGGAAAAAATAGAATATATTAGAAAGAAATTATATTTCAGTGCTCCTTGACTTTTCTTCCTTTTTTTTCCCGCATCTTTTTAGCCACAGGGGTAAGAAGCCCTGTATTTTTTTGTTGTAGTGGTGAGCTACCCTAAAAATAATCCCCCTCTTTTTTTTTTTTCTTTTTTTTTTCCCCCTTCTCCCAGAGTATGTTTCCCTGAACTCCTACTCTGGCTTGGCAGTCTAAAAGAATGTGGGCTAGTCATTGAAAATAACTCTCTGTGGGACACTTGATGTTTTAAAGCATGTGAAAACTATGGTTAACTTGGAACTTTCAAGATTTTGCCTTTCACTTATGCTGTGCTGACATGTTGTATGTTACTGTCATGAGATATTCCTGTGAAATGTTTAGAGGCTGATATTTTAAGAATTCCTACATAAAATAAATGTTCAATTAAATAATTTTATCTCTTTGATTTTTAGTCTTGTTTAGGGCTGGGTGTGTTATGTGCGGATTCCAGACAGCTGCATATGTTGGCTCTATGCTGAACTGAACTTTCTCAAGAAGGTCAGCCCAGTGAACCAGATCTTTCCAAACAGGCCATCCCTGCCTTGAGCCTCGCAGTACACATGGGTTTCTCTGGGCCCTGCATTGTCTTTGTGTGAAGCTACTTTGTGGAGAATCAATACTAAATCAGGATGAGGATGAAGAAGTTTCTTGCTGAAACAAGTCTGCAGCAATTAAGGAAACAGGCAGGAGTGCAGTCACACTCAGAGCAAGGAAACAGAAGGAACATAACTGTTCCTCTGATTCCTCTGCATCATGTGTTACCAGAGTCTGTGCCTTAAGTTACTATCTGTTCCTCAGTGATTTTGCTTAAGGCTAAGCTCAACAAGTTCCTAGGCAGACAAAACTGATGAATTTGTTCCCACGTACATAATCTGACATTTTGATTCACATCTTAAACATCAGCTCTGATTAATTATATTAAAGGTTTTTCAGGCCCATTTATACAGGTCATTGATAATATATAGGACTGTGCATTAGGTTTGATCGTCTTTGTCAGAAGTGCTGGATTTTCAGTTTGTCTTGGCTACTGGCAGGGAAGTTGAATATTTTGATTTTTATATGTATTTTAAAATTGAGGATTGCAGCCTGCAGGTTTTTTTGACAAACTCACCACTAGAGGACACCATTTGATTGTATCTTTTTCAAAGTAGGACGTGGTAGCCAAACAGACAAATAAAAATGAAATAAAATACAAAAAGGGTTTTCATGATATCTTTAAAAGAATCATCTTGTGTTTTGCAAAAAAATACAACAGGCCAAGATTTTAGCACTACTGGCATTTCATTTTATACATCAAATTATTACCCTTGGTGAGGACTTCTTACTTCAATTTTTAATTCTTCCTCTTTAGAGTTTCACTGGGATCTATAATGTAGCCAGAAAAACACTACTGTGTTGCAGTTAATATCTTCTTTTTCAACAAGACTGAGTGATACTTCTTTGATGTACATTTTACAGATAATTTTTGATGAAACCAGTTCTATTTTAGCTTAGTTCTCAGAAAGCTTTTTACCCCGAAACATTCTGATTCAGCAAAACTTGAATTGGAATGGATCTATGTCAAATGCATGAGCAAAATCCTAGAAGTGGTGGTTTAGAGCTAAATTGCTGCTGAGTGGATCTAATCCTAGCATTTGATGTTTCCTGGTCTGCTTGGTACTGTATTTTTGTAGACGTAAATGGCTCAACTCCCTTCTTCCTGCAGTACCAAATACTGCATTATTATTTTCTTTTGGAGTACCCGTGCCTTGTGGTTTTTTTTTTTTTTCTCTCCTCTTTTCCTACTGCCTTCAGAAATCAGGTTGAAAGACAGAAATCTTGATATAAATCATTTTAAAGCTCTTCTGTGCTTTTTTTTTTTGAGGACTTTATCTTTGCGCAGTCACTGGTATCTTTCAGCTTTCTCTATAAGCACAAGTCAGAAAGGTTGTAGCTTAAAACTTGACAGTGATCATAGAAAAGAAGCCTATCCTGAGGAGACAGGAGTAGCCCAGAATTTCAGAGATTTCATCATCAGGCCTGTAGTTCTGTTTACAGCAAGTGATTTCCAGTTTGGTCTGGAAAGTGATTGTTACAGAATGGTGTTTCCTTACTTAGGAAATTGATGCTAAGAGGCAGAGCCACTTACTGAGTCAAAGTGAGATTTTACTGCTCCCATCAGTGTTATAGAGATAGACAAGCTGTAAGGAAGTAAACTGGGTTCTGCAGAGATTAAGTATTACTATAATGAGAGCTAGCTTTTCAGCAGCTGGTAATGATAGGGGGGATATCTGTCCTGAAAATATCATTCTTGGCATTAATTACAGTTGCCTTTTGAGTCACCTCCATGCCAACAGATCAGTCATTGTTTATTTGAAATAATTGCATTATTAGCTTGAGGTACCACAGAAAACTTCCATGCAGTAAGCAGTTCCTGCTTAGATTTTTTACATGCTGATATACTTACAGGTCAACATAGCATGTCTGCAACCAAAGTGATATTTAACCTTTTTTTTTTGGCTGCGAGGAGCAGCAACTGGCATTTTCAGCAAGCATAATTGCTAAATTTCTGTCAGATTCTAAGTGTTTAGTGTTCACTCCAGTTAGAGCCACTGATGTTTTAATGATACTATTGGTAGATTTGTTGCTAACAGAGGAGTGGGGTGAATACCTGGCACAGTAACATACGTAATATTCAAAATCTCCAAAATGGAGAAATCAGCAGGACACATTCACGTATTTCAGGTTAATTGACAAGAAGAACATAACACTGTTAAATCTTAGTGCATAATGAACCGCATGTAATACATCCTTGTGAGGTCAAAGATGTCAGGATTAGGAAATATGAGCATGCCAGACTTATAGACTAGAGAAATGACTCCTGTAAACCTCAGGAGTTAATATACGAACTCCTTCATGTAGCCTAATGCATGCAAAGACAAGTTACAAAATGTTTATCCCTTCTGCCAAACCCTTGGAGCCAAAATCTTAATTGGACTTGAAAAATGTGTTTATATATTTCCCTTAGGGTACTGGAACTATGAACTGCTGTGAGCCTTATGTGTGTGGGTTTTTTCTTTCTTAATTTTAAGGTATTTTTTGTGGTCTGAGCTTGCATTGAGTTTAAGTCCAGTGTTCTCAGAAAGTTCTCTTGCAAAAGAGGTGATTATGTATTCATGAGGAGAATAATGCTCAAGAACAGTAACATGAGAAATAGGCTATTTTGGATCAGCCTTCTTTTCTGTGCGAAGGTCCTTTCTAGTCCTTCCATTTTGTGGAAACCACAAAGAGGGAGTGCATCCCAGCAGCTTCTAAAAGAGAAAGGTACAATACATCCCGGATAACAAAACAGATTTTTACTTAAAGGCTTTGGAAAGAAACTATATCTCCCCATTCTTGGGGGTAAGCATATTTTAATTTAAAAAAAGTAAATTATTTTCTGGTTGCATCTATTTTTGCCAAAAGCTAACAAATCTCATATTCTTTTGAAGTGGTTGCTTTTAGTTACTTGCTTTATTTTGTGGTAAGTATCACAGAACTACAAATCCAGATGCATCCTTCTCTCAGGCTAGGCATTTCAGTGTTAATGGAGCACATACTGGTTTCATGTAGCAGAACACAGTCTTAAAGTATCTCAGGAGGTTCATGGATTTGACCGAAATGCTTAGTGTGTTTCAGAACTAGGCTTGACCTACAGGATTTAGGAACAAAATTAGAAACTCAATAATTTCTTCATTGCCTTCCTTCTTTCCCATCAATTTATGCAAAATGTGTAAAAATACTAGCCAAAAGTACCCTTTGACTTACAGTCACTGAAAGCAAGTAGGTGTGGAACTGTTTAGTATTTTACAACTCTTGGAATAGATTACACTTTTAAAAGTATTATCAAAGAGAACAGTCTGTATGAGTCAGAAGTTAAAGCTTCATGGGGTTGTTAGTTTAGTTTAAGACTCATGTATCTTTAGTTCAGAGTTTTGTATTGAACTGAGTTACTTTACTTCCCACTAAGCATGAATCATTCCTCTTGATTAATTCTCATAATAAGATTATGTATTAGAAGCCCTGCAAGAGGAGAAATAATCGCTGAGGCACTGTGGGATAGAGGAAACTCACTTCCTGTGACTGTAACATACAGTTTAACAGCTACACAATGCGTTTTTCATGATTGTTACGTATTAGTAACCAGCAAGTGGAAGTAGAGAGGAGCTTGAATTGCAAAGCTGACAGGACACATTAAATGATAAAGCCACTCTTTTGAGCTTCCTATTGTAATATTATATTGAACGTGTATTAGGTCAGAGGAGTGATTACAGTCAGAAAAAATAAGGAGTTAGAACTAAATAACACTGGCTTTATCATGTTTGTAAATGATGTTACCCACACTGTCTGGCTTCCATAAAAACTGTAGTTCATTTGGTCAAATTATCAACACATTTCTTCACAGTTTCTGTGGGCCAGCTTCAAATATAATCTTAAATTATCTTAAAATAGTTAGTGTGTTTTTTGGAAAAAAAAACAACCTTTCAAACAAGACATGTGGAAGTGATCCAATTCCTTAGCTCAGATATCTTGTTTATTTATATATATTTTTATTAATCAGAAAAGCACATGCTTTCTAAAATTGATATTTCAGGTACAGGTGATTCCATCTCATTGAACTTTATGCAACTTATTTGGATAGGATAAGTAACATGCAATAGGTAAGCCATAATTAAAAAAAAAATGTTCCTTTTTTTTTTTTCCTATTTTATCATCTAGTCTATTTTACTTATTGTGATCAGGGAACTTCTGGAAATTAAGTTCCCAATAAACTGGAAATTAAGTTCCCAAAATGCGCATTTGTTGCTTTGTACAAGGTGTACATATCCGAGGACACTTTTTATACAGGGGAGGAGAAAATATCAAAATCGGATAGTCCTCTACCCTTTTTTATGGGGGATTTTTAGCTGAACACTAATGGTGCTGAGATTTTCACATTCTATTTAACATTCTGCTAATCAGTCTGGTTATTATGCTGTGCTCAGCATAATTTTACAAAGTTTTACAGTTCTGTGTGTTGTGAGCAAGACAGGCCTTGAGGTATAAGGAAGGCTATTGGAATGAGGAAGTAATCAAAAAATATTTTCTAGAAAGGATTTAAAGGAACTTATCTTCTGCTTATTGTATTGAAGTAAAGCCATCAGAGGATATGGTGGTGTCTGTAGAAGCACAAGGGGCTAAACATAAAAGAGCCACTATCATACCACTAAAAAAAAATCAAGCTTATATAAAGAAGGAAGCAGAAACTGGTCACGTAAGCAGGAGTTTTTTTGGATTTTCTAATTTTCAGAATAGTGAGAATGTAGAGCAGACATTGGGATCAGAGTGGAATCAAAATGTCAAAAGAACCTGTGTTTGAAGTGAAAACTAATTTCCCTTTTAATGCTGGTACAAGATACAGTTTCTGCAAGAAGACAAACATTATGACTGGGACCTTATTATTTGGTCCAGTCCACTTTTAGAGAAAAAATTGAGAAAAAAAAATGTAACATGGAGAGTTACACAGCTTGTAGAAAATAAAATCCTCAAACAGGTAGTTGTAACTTTAAAATTGTCCTGTTTGCAATATAGTAAACAGGGCCTCAATTCTGCTGCAGAAGCTTTTGACTTGTAAGTCAAAATATATTAAAGTTCACACTTTTCTCACGACTTAAGACAAATCATCATGACTTTGGGCCAAAATTGTCTATAATACTTAGTTGCGTAATTAGCGCTAGTATAGACAATTACTCACTTGGGTTTTTTAAGACTTGATGATGAAGCAATTTTATTTAAACCTACTTTTCCCAAAGCTAAATTGTTTACTTTTATGCTCATCGCCCTCATTTTCCACATTTCCTTGTTCATTTTTCCGTCCAACTGCTGGAGCTGCTGAAAAGGAGATAAATACCTCCAGAACAGGAATTTTTATATCATTTATATTACTTCCTTTTTATAAGAACTCTACTTAAAAGTCTATTTTTTTGGCAGGAAGAAAATGATAGAGAGTGGAAGCATCTGACAAAATTTTTTGCAGGCCTTGCTATCCATAACAAATGTTCAGCAAGGCTCATGTTATGTTAACTACATGTCTGTGTTTTTGGTCTGTCATTATATATGTTTTACCCTTCAAATTGCAGCTCTACATGGAAAATAAAATTTTTAATTATTTTTGAATTGGGAATTTGAATGAAGGATAGGCAGGCATGTTCTAAAAAGAATTATTTCTAATTGCATTAAGATTTAAATAACAACAATTTTCAGATGTGTATGCACTATGTTGAATACAACTGAAGTGATCGAAGTTTTATGACCTCTTGGCCATGTTTCAGTTGGCATAAGAGTAATAAAGCTGTAACTTCTCCCCCAGATAACATCATAGCAAAATAGTCTCCAGTGTGATGATGAGGATTCTTGAAATGTCCTGAACCAAATTTTGAACACTGCTTAAAAACTGATTGAAAATATCCAGGGTTAGGTACATTATTTTCTTGAGAAGAAGTTAAAAAGTAGATAAATTAATCAAGTAATACTGCTGAACTGTCTAAAATGCTCTTTAGACTCAAATATTCAATCCAGCATGGCAAAGAAGCATTCAGCTTGCTGCAGGGCACTAGGCACTTACCCCATTCTGTTCTTGGCTTTGTCCCTGACCTTAGGCAAGTCTTTGTGATGAAGGGCACATAAATAAGTTACCTGGGAGCAAATGGCTGTGTGAACTTGAAGCACATCAACTTCTCTGCAGAATTGTCAAATAGACATTTTTACTTCATGGTAAGAAAAAAATCCCTTTTGGAATGAATTACTTTTTAGGATAAAGATGTGCGTGTGCCTGTTTCTCACAGAATAGCCTTGTTTGTACTGCAGAAGCTTCTTTGTGTATCCTTATCCTTTGCATTTTGCTCTGTGTGCATAAAACAAATTTTTAATAGTTTCATTAGGGTATTCTAACATCTCCAGATTAAAAGTGGGTTAGGTATAGTTATTTATTTTTTACATTAAAAGTATAAATATCATGAACAGCATCTGCTTGTCTCTGATCAGTTTATTATAACTAAAACTGTGGGAATACCTTTTTACAGGTCACCACTTGCATAGAAAGATGAACAATGAAATGCACCTTGTTTGCCATTTGCTGAAATCAAAAACATTATATCTTTTCCCGTAAATGCTGCATAAAACATTTGGTTTAAATTCTATAGGTCGTTATTTAAAAAATTTCATTAGCACTTACATTTTTTTTCACATAAATAATTTCTACAAGTAAGGGCAAACTTTTCAGTATTTCAATAAGCCCTGAATATTCAGCTTTATTTTTTCTGTTTTATTATAGTTTGTATGTGTGCAAATTATATGAGAAAAATGTTTTGGATGAAAAATTTCACTTCATTTCCTATTATGCAGTTGAGCCAGTTGAGTGACTAGCATCTACTGAAGTATGTCCTGATTCTGCACTTGTGTTCTTTCTTGTGCCTGTGAGGATGTGTGTTTGCATGCTTAGCTCAGGCAACTGTACTGGAGGAAACAGAAAAAGCTTTTTTTATTTTTTCAGGGTTGCGTTTCAGTTTGGTTTAGTTTTCTACGCCAACCCATGCAAGTGAAATGGCTAGAGTGTGGCTGGGGCGAGGGTGATGGGCGTTTTTTGGTTGGTTGGTTTAAAAAAAAAAAAACGTGGTACATTTGACCAGTGACTGCTTAGCGAAAGGGGCGTGTGTGGTTTCTGCCAGGCTTTTCATACTAGGTAGGTGTGCCAAGGCAAAGGGAATGAACAATAGCATCTCAGCATATGGAATATTAAAAAATCTTAACCAAATGGAGTTTTAAGTATTAGTGAGTATTTAAAAAAACCCTTAATAATTAAATGTCTTACATGTCTAAACAGGTGTTAGCCTCCTGGGCATTTTCAGCTCTCTCCCTGCTTCTTACTTTTATGAGGGAGAATGTGATTATGTTCTTGAGGACACTAGTGATTTTTTTTGTTTGTTTGTGTGGGGTTTTTTTTGTCCCCTCCAGAAGGCAGAAGCCACAAAGCAGAAAATCTGACAGTGAAAACTTCTTTGAAGACAGTGGTACAAGTTTTCACTGAGGTAGACTGATGCAGTTCACACTGGAATCTAGGACTTGACGTTTGGTTCCTCTCACTTCTTTTTCTTTTTCTTTTTTTTAATCCATAGTGTTACCTTTCCAGAATGCTGTGAACAGTGGGGCAGTGACTTTGTTGTTTGTGTTCATTCTAGCATAGTAGCAAGAACAGAATTTCAGCTATGTAGACAAAAGTGATTTATGTAGTATTAAACCTGAGGGCATAACTGCTTAGACCTGGAGAGTGAGACTTGCTCATCTCCTCAGGTAGTAGGAGTAAATAATTACTGCTGAAGGAAAATGAGAAAAACAAAAGAAAAAAGAAAAATGGCTACTTCTTTCTCTGTCCTTATACCTGCTTCCCATCCCCTGTTAGTGACAGCCAATGTGTTCTGACTTCTTCCTCAGTGATGAAAGGTGCATTTGGAGCTCTGCAGAAATCCCCTATAAGCAGGGTGGGATGCAGTCTTTTCCAAGACCTGTTTTGATATAAACAGTCTGCTACCTTAGGCAGCAGCTGTTCTTCCCATACTGTCAGCTGTCCCTGGCACGGGGATCAGATATACAGTTGTACACGATGGGAGCTGGCAAACCTAGGGCAGTGGAACGATTCACAAGCGAAAGGTTTTGCTTGAGCCTCCCATAGAAAGACTGTTTATAATTCTTGGGGCGGGGAGGTGCAGAACACGCAGTTTCTAAATAGTTCGGTCTCACAACAGTGATTCTATGCTAGATTGGAAGACTGTTTCACAATACCAAGGATTTGGGTGATTTTTATGAAAACAATGAAGAATGAATGCCATCATTCTATCTAAATGCTTCACCAAATGCTGAAAATTTTGAAAGCTTAGAGACAGGTTGAGATTATTTCTCAGTGTGATTTAAATAAGGATCCATTTTGGGGTGGGGAGAGTTTGTGTTTTGTGTGTGTGTGTTTTTTGTAACTGCCTTGGGAATGTATACCAGCTTTATTTAATTTTGTAATCAGCTCCTTGATTTGGTTGAAGTGGCACCTGGATCCAGCAATTAAGTCTTCACATCATGCCTCTGGGCATATGATATATGTGTTTAAAAAAAAAAAAAAAAAAAAAGGCAGAAGGAGGAAGTGAGAAGGATGTCCTGTAAAGTGAATATGAATATACTTTGAAAAGAAACTTGGGTGAGAGCTAGTGAACAGTACAAGGCAAGCATACCAACTGAAAAAGTGCAGAGTGCTATGGCTCTGGTAATACAAGAGTCTGCAAAGCATAAAGACCCTCTTCCTTGGGTGGCCTAGTACTTACTGAGCTGTAGGGTAGGTGTGTGAAGGCCAGTAGAGCTGCATGCAAACACTGGAAGAGAAATTGAGGTATGGTAATTTTTTAATACATTTTGACTTCATTGTGGTTGCTGTCTTTACTCTTGTCTTTTGATTATGTGCATGATTATGCCTCTAGATGCTTGCTGTCCTTGTGGCTTTTTCATTTGAATTTTGAATTTATTTTATGTTCATTTAGATTTGGGTTCTATTTGGACAGAAAGAAAATTAACGAGGGTATATTTGCAAATAACCTGGCTAAGACTTGGAAGAAAAAGAAAACTCAGGTTTTTCTTTTTGTTTCCATGTATCTTGTTCCTTCTGGAACCTTACTTTCAGATGTAATTTGCCAAAGTTGACTGCCCAGAAACCAGGCTCAGAATTATGATTTGATAGAATTAGTCTTTCCCAGAATTGCTAAAAAGAGTATCATTGCAGAGCTGTGAAACTATGACAATTTCTGTTAAACTTAAAGGACATATGGCATAAACTCTGTAGTATGTTTGCTTATATCTTTGCTAGTTTTTTAATTCATGCTTATTATATTCTTCCTGTCTAATTTCTTAAGTGTTTGTTACTATCATACCTAAATCTGATCATTTTCTCTGGGGCAAATAAAAATTCAGTTTAAAACTATTCAAACTGCTGTATTTTTGATTCTTCAGGGATTCATCCTTATGATTCATTATGCAAATGCAGCTAGTTTAATTGTTTTAACTGGACTTTCATATGAATAAAACAAAAGGCTTTTTAAAATCTGTAAGGTTCTGGTTCTGCTTTTCAAGGAGTACTTTTAGTATTACTAAGTATTATTAGAAAGTTAAAAATATTAGAGCTGCATTTTTTGGTTGGAATCAAATTTCAAGATTGTTTCTCCTTTAACTCTTAAATTTGACATCTATAAAAAGAAGTCTCAGGGAAGTGACTGTTTTGGAACTATCATTGGTTATTTGGGAGACTGAAGAAGTTTGCCGTCGGCACAGTTCATACGTGGTAGGATTTGCTTTCTTATTCCAAGCATTCCACACAGTGAACCTGTTGCCAGATTTCATGAAAGTGGCAGTACTTGAGATCAACATGGAGATCACATGGTACTAGAAAAGAGATTAGATCCTAGATTTCTAAGACTACAATAAGCAAAAGGTGAAATGTAGTTTAGCCTCGGAATTTGAAAAGGAATCTTTTGAATTCCAAAAGTAGTTGTGCTTTTCTGTACCTAAAAATCACATGACTGTATCGGTGTGCTCCAGATATTTTGATAGAATTTGTGTTTCAAAATAATCCAGTCTTCTGGAAAAATTATGCAGTTGAATAATCATGGAACAATACAAACTCTTTCCTATTATGTTTTTCTAATTAGGAGTCCTAAAAGGGGGACTATTATGTAATTTTCATATTTACAAATACTTGTGCATGTATGTGTACATATATATACATTTTTGTATATATATTTTTATATATGCTCTGTTAGTGTCTAAGGTTAAGCTGATGCAGATGAAAGTTAAATTTATTTTATCTGTATTAAACCAATTGCCTATATTCTACATAGCTGCCAGTGGAATAGGGAGGATTTAATAATCTAGTGACAGTTGCCTGGAAGATTTGCTAATTTGGGAGGTTTGAAATGAAATGATCTAGTAATATCATGCAGTATATCCTTGAACAACTCCATGGGGCCTTAAGAGTTTATTATTCTGATAAAAAGAAGGTTTGTGGGAAGTAGCAACCAGAAACAAAATGCATTTCAGTAAATGTCAAATCTTGTGCTGTTATCTTTCAGAATTTGGGATTCCTACTTTTTTGCAGGCTAAATGATGCTGGCGTATGCTGAACCTACAGATAGGATTAGTTATCCTGTTAGTTATCCTATCTGTAGAATTTCCTAATTTTTGCTTCATTCTGTTTTGCAATTAAGACTTGGGACTTGGGTTGTAAAGAATACCACATTGACTGCAAAGGAGGGAGTTTCACTAAAAATGGTCAGTGAAATGCTGAGGCAGTCACTTAGTGTGTTGTGTGTTTTCATTTGTGGAGAACATAATTTTGGGGTGTGTGAAATATAGGACAGGACTTTCCTTAGTGTGCTTCAGAGACTAGCAGCCTGTGTTCTTTATAGGCATCTGAAGTAAATGTTGTTGAAGGAAGCACACTGACTTGTGAAGTATTTGCAAATGCATAAAATATAATTGAGTTATAAAATGGCAACAGATGATTAGTTTAGTTCACATAGCTGCCATACATACATACATAGTCCATTTGTTATTTGAGTAAGGCTTCTGTTCATCAGCCTTTAATTGACTTTTATCATAAAACAAAGCTAGTATTTTAGATTGTATTTTTTTAATTGCTGTTGGCAAAATTATGAACTCTATTACCACCTTTTATGAAAGTGAGAGTATTTTAAGACGTCCATTTTTATCAGTACTCCTTTGTTTGAAGTTCATAAATAAGCTATTTGATTGTATCCTCTGATACATATAGAATTTCTCCCCCTCACCACTTTTTTTTTTTTTTTTTTTCCTCTCCCTTCCTTGAATCATGTCTTCTGGCTTATTCCATAATATTTCCTTACTCAACTGGTAGTCCATTTTTTCACAGTTCTTATCTTCTGTCTATCTCTGCTCTTCCTAAAAATAGAATTCTCCTTGGATAAGATTTTCTATTTGAAGTGGAATGGCAACATTCCTTTTTGATTCCTCTTCCCTCCATCCCAACATAGCTTGCCTCTGGCTGAAATTCTTACATGTCTCCAAGGATGTTACTTGCACACTTTGGAAGAGAAAGAAAATTCTAGTTTAGAGGTCTTTTAGGTTTCTATATTTTTTGTCCAAGAAAGATTCCACCCCTCCCAATTTCAGTTCTTTCTCTGGAAAGGAAATAATCTTGTATTTCACCCTCACAAAAAGCTGTAAATAAAAATCCATATTAGTAATGAAATTCTAAATTCTTATTAAATGAAACAAATGTGGATTATTGTTGTTGTTTTTAGGTTTTAGGGGTTCATTTTGGAAGTATTAGATCTAGTAGTTTTAAGTTTTGTTTTGTTTTTCACCTGGATAGTACAAATGATAAGTTAGTATTGTTTTACCTAGTACTTTAGATTTAATAGCATTACAACAACTAATAAAGAATTAGTCCATCTGGGTTATTTGACCTTGGTTTGATTACTCAATCCTGTTTTTTTGTTTGTTTGTTTGTTTTGTTTTGTTTTGTTTCACTTATTTTTCTAGTTGCATACTGGTGAAGTGATTTTTGCCTATCTATTTCCAAACCAGCATAACCTTACTTTTATTGCACGCTCCCCCCTTTTTTTTCCCAAACTGTAAAATTTTACACAGATTCTGCTAAAAATTGTACTCAGTTTCTCTTTGGCTCTCTCTTTTCTGTGAGTCTTGGCCTTGAAGAAGAATGTTCGAGGTAATTCCTCCCAGGTATGCCCACCGACTATTTTTTATTGGTTGGTCTTGGTTGCTTTTCAAAATCAATCCCATAAGTCAGTACAGTCTAGATTTTTGCACAGACCAACCCAAGACGGCACCACAAGCAGAAGTGTTCAGTGTTTGTTTTGCTACTCCAATCCACTGAGCAGGCAGGGCAGGAGCAGAAGAAATACTGCATGCGCTATTCTTAGTTCATCCCAACAGTAGCAACACAGGGAGGTACCATAATTTTGTTAGATATTGCCATGAATCATACTCTCGTTTTCTCCTCTACAATAATGAAAAGTAAATAGAGTAATTTTAATAAGTTAATGCTAATTTCAGCATGGCTAGGGTTTCGTGCAGTGTCTTAAGGAAATGCCTAACATGTACCAATATGCAGCATATTCCACAGTGTACCTTGTTCACAGCTGAAGCCTGGAGATGTTCCCTGTTCCTAGTTAGGATTTAGAAAATCGTAAGCTCAAATGTGTCACTGTATATGTGTAACAAATGCTTTTTAATAAAACTGACACTGAAATGCTTAAACATCTAAATATTTGCTAAGTGTAGTGTTATATGAAATTATTGGAAGAATATATTATCTTTTTAAGAACAAATTTTTTTTTTGTACAAAACAGAAAATACTGCACAGACATACTCTTCCTTAAAGTAAGACTTCTTTCATTTCTTATGGTTTTATTATCTCTTCTCAAGGGGAGTACCATAAGATAACAGATCACTCAAAGAGCATGACTGCAATATAGGATACAGAGAATAACTATAGTTATGTGTTTGTTTTGGAGGAGGACGGTGGCTACCTCGTGATATGTGAATGGCTATTTTTGAGGGACATTTTAAACAGTGATAATTGGATTTTGTATGTTATGTAGGAAGAGGATGAACACTTTTGCCTTCAGTAGGAGAAACTGACTGTGGAAATGAAAAATGCCTCTAATAATAATGGAATTTCTCTTTAGCCTAAGAGAAAAGTGGGTCTTTGAGTAAGGTGCATATTTTTGTAAGAAAAAATGCAGATTTTTTTTAGACAAATCCTTCTTCCTTATTATTAAAATTATTTAATATAATTTAATATAATTTAATATTTAATTTCCATCTGTTTAGGGGAGAAAAAAAAAAAAAAAGAAAACAACCTTAAGAATGTATTTTATTATGTTAGTATAGTATCCAAACAAGGTGTAGTCAAGTTTATGCAACTTGTTAAGGTGACATGCTCATTGATAACTAAAACTTCATTTAAAAAAAAAAAGACTCCATTCAACTCTTCCAACTGAACCAAGAACTTTGAGTGAAACATAAAGGTTTGAACAACGGTATCGACTGGTTCTGCAAATGGCTGAAGCTTACATTGACAAATTTCAACCCAAGAAAGTGTAGAAAATGTAGCAAAAAAAGAACTTAAAACTATTTGTTTTGATAGCCTAGTAGTACTGTGGAAAATCATCTAAAATCTTTAGTAAAAAATGCTATTTTTTTTTCACTCTTTAAATGTATTGCATTCTTTAGCACAGAAAGCACTTACAATTTTGAGCTATTATGAAATATTATCATGCAAGTGTCATCAAATGCAATAATTACACCTCAGAGAAGTTGAAACATGCTGCTACTGGTGTGACTAGTTAGTGCTTTGAATGATGGGGAAGGGATTCTGATTCGGGAGCCCATAGGCAACAAGGGATAAAAGACCAATGTCAGCATCATCTTAACTAACTGAGAAAAGTCTTTGTGCCCAACATGCTTATTCTTGTGCTTTAATAACTAGTCATCACCTGCTACTTTCCTTTTGACATCCGAGCGTGTATAAAGGTAATATAAAAATCAACTGTGACCATCATGCTTCAACTGTAAGTTGGAGCAATTTTTTCTTTGTATGTTTTAAGAGACTATATGTAGTCATTGCTATGTCACGTGAGTTACAGATGAAGAATGTAGACCTTATTGCAGAAATGTTTCTTCTACAATAAATAATTTGGTAGAAATCCACTATAGCAGTGAGCATCTCAAAATAGTTATCCTAAAAGCCAGGCAACCTTCCTTCAACAACAATCACAACAACAAAAACAGCAAAAATCAGAATTTGTCCTGTCTTAATAACAGTGGAAAAACAAAACTTTCTGAAGAGGATATATCTGAATGTAGACTTAAGACAGAGGAAACGGCAGGATTGAAAGCAGTTATTTGAAGGCCTGATCCTAGATATCAGGGACTCAGAATTTCTCAACCAAAATCGGTCCCAGATATAGTTTGAAAGTAAAATTCCAGCCTTCATAACTTCTTTAATTCTACTAAGTCTTTCAAGATGACCTTTTAAGTATAGTTTCCTATAATTTAGGCTAGAGAGTAGGGAAAAAACAAACACCCCGAATCTCAAAGTTAAATGGTTGCTTGGTAGAGGAGAGCAAATTGAAAGATGATTGCTTCTGTATTGGCAGGAAATCTTATATGTTATGCCAGCAATTTGTACCCTCTTTCATGAGATGAATTAATATTAGGAGAGCAGAGTGTGAAAGCTCTTAGGATGCACTGGAAAATGGAGAGTGAAGCAGCTTGGTATTTCAGTTGGGTTGAAAGGGGAATGTTGGAATTCAGCACTTCATCATGCCTACTGTAACTTTAAGAGGACCTTGTAGAACGTCCTGATCTTTTCTGGAGCAGTCAAAACTATTCAAGAATTAGGACCAGTACAAGTAGTTGCTTGGAGTTAGGACAACAACTGCTATAGCTGTTAAAGATAAAATGCAATGTAAACTAATTGTGATTTGATGTAAAATGCTTCTGTGAAAAATGCAAACATCCACTGACCCCTTCAATTTCCCTTTTAAGACCATCTAATACAAGCATGAATCAAAAAGCCAAATTGTCTTCATGCCAATTGCACTAGAAGTTGACAAAATATTTAGACAGTTTGTTCCCAAGCAAATACATATGCTAGAAAATTAGATGAGCACTTTGATGCATCTGATAATGGCTACACACTGAGACCACAAACCACTGCAGATGACCAAGCAACTGTCCAACCATACGAGCT
The DNA here is from genome assembly GCA_013389825.1 of Crypturellus undulatus. NCBI lineage: Eukaryota > Metazoa > Chordata > Aves > Tinamiformes > Tinamidae > Crypturellus > Crypturellus undulatus. The sequence goes on along the minus strand of VWPW01028648.1, from coordinate 359,994 downwards.
CCAGTACAATGGGAGACAAACAGTGGATTGAAACTTGTCCTGGCATCAATCACAGAATTGTCTGTTTTTTCAGAAAACTTTTCAAAAAACAGCATTTGAAGCATATTCAGTATAGTTCATTAATATGATGAATACAGTGGTCTTTACTGTGCAGTTAATTGGGAACCAAAGATCAGTGTCAAACTGCAAGAACTGTATTAAACTATTCAGAAACTGAACAAACAGTCTCAGAAAGCAAATATTGCTTTTTGATCTATACTAGATGTCCCTTTTTCCTGTGTCTGTTCATTAGTGGTATACTCCAGACTAGTTCAGTTGAGTTCAGCTGTTCTTTGTCACTTTAATTACCAAAATCAAATGGCTGAGCTCCTTGTGTGTTTGAAAAGGGGAACAGTTCTAATATCCTGTTTAACCTTTCACTGATTTTAGTATTTCCCTGAATGGAAGTTAAGTGAAGGCATCTGGCATGTTTAATCTCAGTAAATAATGGAACTTCTCTTTGACATACTAATTACACTGAAATCACAACTAATATAAAATTTAAGTAAGAGACTTCAGAAGTAGTGCTCTTAGGAACTCAGGTATGCACAAGTAATGTTGCAGTTCTTTGGAAGCAAACATCATGTGTGAACATTAGTTCACAAAAAAAAGAAAGGAAAAAAAGCAAAACGGAAAAAAAACAGTAGTAGAATATGCTTTTTTTTTTTTCCTTCTACAAACCACTAATACCAGTTATGGTCACATTGTTAAACTCACCACTTCATTTCCATGTTCCAAAAGTCCTCTGGAAGTCTGCATCTGCTTGCTGCCTTAGCAGAGGCACAAGTTTTGCCCGAATTGACCCAAAGCAGGACCGCAGAAAAAGCGTGCAGCAGACTAGTCTCGCAGCAAATAGCTAGACTTTAGTTTTTCCTATGACTAATATAGGTGTTTTCATACTAAATCTCTGCCAACCTACAAAACAGTAGTATATTCTGAAAGAAGGTGAGATCAAAAAGATTGGCTTGCATAAATCTGCAATGGAAAGAGCACACTCAAGAGCAATGTAAATGATCTCTGTATCTCAATCTGATCTATTGAGTAGTTCTTAAATGATAAATTCCTCCCAAGCTGATTAGAAGTTTTTCGACAGTGGTAAGATAGTCGGACCATCTGCAGCTCATATTAAAGTATGTTTGATTTCTTCAAAGAAAGCTGTAGCATACTGGAATTATTGCCATGTTAGTCATCTGTTCAAACATCTCAGGCTTGTATGGATGTCTTTTTCTTGGTGTTTAAACTGACATGTATATTCATTACAGTAAAATATAATGATTCCATAAATGACTTAATCCTGCCCAAGAATTCAGGCAAGTTGAGCCTGTTTCTTTCTAGTGAAAGATGCCACTGTTTCCTTTTGTAGGCGGCAAAGATGAAGAACAGAAGGTGAGGCAGAGCAATCGGAGATGGAAAGTGGAATTAAAATTAATAGTACAAAGGGGAATATGTTACTACTATTGTTTTACCACAAGTCCGTTATAAAATATTGGTTAGCTTTCTTTCCGGACCATCAGAACAGAGATCAAAGAAAGTCCCCCTGCTTTTACGAACAGGCTCAGCAGTGGTACAGAGTAATACCAAGGTGAAACCTCTAGGGAATAATGAAATTGCAATTGTTTTAGCCAAAGTTTAAAGGTTAATGTTATTGTGATGAATGATAAGATGGGATGTAAGTTGTACTCTGCACAGTTCCCAGTATTGGGCTTATTTTGTCTAAATTGACAGGCAGACTCCTTTGTGTGTGTCTGCATGCAATTTGTTTACTGACATGATAAAATATGAAATTGTTTGATCCCTACATTGTCAACGATGCATAGGCCACATTCCCTTTCCTCAGCATAAATAAATAAATAAAAAATGGAGCAGTTGAACAAAAAATTAAAAAATTCTGAAATTCAAAGCAGGAAAACCTATGATCTTGCAAAGTAATGTTTGAAGAAAATACATTTTCAAGGATCTTTATGTATTATTTTAATTTGTGTTACTACCCTGTTTGTTTTAAAGCTAATAATCACCGTTCTGTTCACTATGGTCTTTGATTGTATAGCAACCAAAGTCATGAGCTGCTTAAGGGGGCGGCTAAACACAGGAGCTGTTACAGTTCAATGCTAGTTACTCTAATGACAAATTCTTGCCTGCTAAACAAATAAAACAGATAAAATGTACAGGGACTCGTCAGTGGATTACCAAGAGCCCATTTTTATAAGAGTGAATTTCACCTAAGTGATTTTGATCGGTACAAAATAGTTTGCCAGGCAGAAAAAGTCTGTTTTCTGTGTTGAGTCCCACTTTAATGGTTGTTTAATTTGTTCTTACGTGAGATATGGGAAAAAATCCTCTAGTCAGTTATTGTCTTTATTTTATTCTTAGTGTGTAAGGTTTCTCTTATCTGAAACTTATTTGCTCGCAATAGACAAGATAGGAAGGCCTTCTTATTGATGACTAATCTCTAGCAGGTTTCCCAGTCTGTATCGTTGATCTACTGGCTGTAACCTTAAATGTTTATAGATACTGTGCAGCTGTAATCGGGAGTAGTTTCTCTACATAATTAACCTAAAATATTTTTATGAATATTTTTGTTTTGCTTTGGTCTTTGATTCTTAAAGCTAATGTTGAAAGTTTCCAATAATATGTATGTGTTATATCATAACTGTTGTATTGCCATTACCTTTCACATTCCAGAATGAAAAAGCATGGGTATTAGCAATGTTTTTTTGGAAAATGAACCATCCAAATGCTGCTCATTTCCTGTGTTTCATACCAAGAATAATCCTTTAAGTTCTGATTAGTTTACGTCAGCTACTTGCTTTGTGCATAATAAACACTCTTAGTTTAGGAACCGAAGTGTTGCAAAAATAAATCTGAATCTAAGTTTATTGTGTATCAGTTTCAGCAAGCCTTTAGCTTGATAAAACATTTTAAATAGACGCATGATAAAGAAAATAATTCCTAGAGAAAGTAAGAATTTATATATAGCTCCCCATAAACATGCATGTTACTGGAATACAATGAATTGCCTTTAATTTTTCTAATTCAAAGATGAACCTGAATAATCATAGAATGCCTAAGGTTGGAAGGGACCTCTAGAGGTCATCTAGTCCAACCCCCCTGCACACGCAGGGCCACCTAGAGCACGTGGCACAGGACTGCATGCAAGCGGGTCTTGAAGATCTCCAGAGAAGGAGACTCCACAACCTCTCTGGGCAGCCTGTTCCAGTGCTCTGTCACCCTCACTGTCAAAAAATTTTTTCTTAAGTTCCTGTGGAACTTCTGATGCTTCAGTTTGTGGCCATTTCCTCTTGTTCTGTTGGTGGCCACCACTGAAGAGGCCAGCCCCATCCTCCGCCCTGCCTCCCTTGAGTACTTGTACACTGATTAGATCCCCTCTCAGAAACCTTAAAGACTGACAACTTCTGATTTAATTTAACATTTTCTCCATCCTATATTGTGCCTGTTTCCTCTATAAACTCATAGGAAAGCCGTGAGAAAGGCAGAGAGAAAGCTCTGTTGGTTTTCCATATGTAACCTACAATCAAATTCTTCCGTTATTAGCACAAAAGGAAAGTAGGAGAACAAATCCACCCAAAGAGTAACATAGCAGGATAAGATAATTTGAACCCCTAGTTTTGCAGTAACTCCATAGTCTTGGTTATGGAAAATGGAATATGCTTTTTTCTGCAGACTCAGATTTTAAAATATACTGCATAAATCCAAGAACATCTTGTCTTTTTCCATCCTAGCAAAATCAGTTGTGCTGAAACAATTCTTGTTTGCAGATGAAATGGAGAAAACACCAGGCTTCCCTGAAGTGACATTAAGCCAATGCTTTTTAAAAAATAGCATCAGTTATGGAAATGAATAGATAAGAGGACAGCAGTTCCTGCCCATTTGAACTGTGCAATGCGTCCACTCATAATTGTGTGGTAAGAGAGTTGCCAGTTGTCATCCCACCCAGCTGACGTTACTCCTAGTCCTGTTGTAACCACTGCAGTTGACTCTATGAACTCTATCAGTGCCAGTGAGTTAGGCAAACTGACTATAAGCAAGTTCTTTACTGAGTGTCGTAATAATTTTGCATATTTAACATCTTTTTTGCACATATGTGGGTTCTGTTCTAGATTTACCTTATTTTGTGCTCAGAGATTTAATTCCTTTCTAAATTTTGGACCAGAGGGCTTACTGGCATATTTGAGTGAAATGAGGGGCAATGAAGGCTCAGAAGCAGTTGTAGCACTAGGTCTTCTGTTTGTCATTCCTTATTCTTAACATAGTAGAACACATTGTCTTCTGAAAGACTTTTAGTGATTATTTACCTATAAATAAGTATGTATGGTCATTTTAAGTTCACGTACAGTGAAGTGCAGTATATTTTAATTGTCTCTTCTTAGTTCTCAGAAACACAGAAGCAGCAATGTTATGATTACAACATTTCAAGGATCCCTTGTATATGTATATTTTTTATCTTAAGTCTAATCTCTCTTAAGAAATTACAGAATTACAAAAAGATCTGCAAGGCATGATTAGAGGTTGTCTTGCTGAAAGCAAAACTGTCTTCTAAGTTACATTAGATTGCTTAGGACCTTGTCCAGTCAAAATTTGAAAATCTCCAAGAATGGAGATTCCATAGCCTCTCCAAGCAACTTTTTCCTGTCTTTAATCAGTTCCCTTATGGATAGTAGAGGACTGCATCTACATTGCTTCTCTTTACCAGGCTGAACAAAGACAGTTCTATCAGCAAAGGCTCATAAAAAATAGCCTCCAAGTCTGTAACTGTGTTAGTGACTTCTGTTGGATCCCTCTTGTATTGAAGATCTCAGGAGAGGACACAATATTCCAGATCCAGATGCAGGATTCCATCAGGAGTCCCAGTCCTTCTTTGCAGAGAATGATTTAGATCTGTGTTGTTGTTGCTTTTTCAGTGCTACTTGTGTAATTAAGATCTCCTTAAAATGTTTAAGAAAGAGAAAGTCTGCATTAAGAAGGAAAGCATTTAATTTGGGTAATATTTACAAGATTAAGTTCTTAGAGAGTGAAAAGGTTAGCTGAGTTTCTAAATTTTCTTCCTAAGCCATTTTTTCAGTCCCTAAAACAGAATTAAGATGACTCTAAATATAGGTTTGCTTTGTGTATTTGGCACTGAGTATAGTGATGTTTGTGCCTTCTTATCTATTACGCATATGTCCATTTAGACAGTAAAAAGCCAGACAAACTTTATATAGTTATAAAATACTTTGTAGAAAGCATTGTGCTCACATTACTGTAGGTTTACACCTATTTCTGATCTTTTATGGCATTGATCAGAAGTATCCACTTTTTTTTTTTTGAGACTCCTCTTTTTGCGATTTTTTTGCCAAGAGTTGTTCTAAGATGTTTCTAAAACTCATGTCCAAGTCTTCCTTTAAAAAAATCCCATAATATTAAACACTTAAATATTTTCATAATCATTTGTATACTCACTCCACTGTGAAGCAATGTGTGGTTTGGTCATCCTGTTTAATGTGGAATACTCATTGCTTAAAGCTTAAATTGGGGGGAAAAACAAGATCATACTAACAAATCTTTTTTTTTTATGGGATAGGGTCAGTGATGATGGAGTGTCCTGGACAAGAGCATTTCTTTGTTAATCTTTGCTGTGAAAGAATTATGAGAGGTTTGGACATCTCTTGGTCTCACAGACAGAGCAGTGCCTATTGTTTGTGTTATTAATTTCTGGTATTTAGAGTAGTTTATTTTTAAATGAGGTTAAACAGTGCAGTAAACTAGTCTACATTCTTGCAGCCAATATAGAGAGATTTGGAGATGAATTGTTTTTCTCTAGCATATGTTATGTCAAGGGTCCAGAATGTCAAATTCTAACCAGAAGTAAAGAATTTAAGATTAAAAAAAAAGAAAGAAAAGCAAAAAGAAAAAAAAGCCTATATGCACAAGAAAAGGTGCATCAAGATGGATGTCACACAATTAAGGTGTGACATGTGGCTCTTCCTACTCCATCCTCCAAAGTTCCACAGTAAAATGAGGATGACATAGTTTATCACATTAGGCCTAATCACATAAACCTTGAGCTTCTTGAGAAATTTTTTTCAGTACTTTTATTTGGTTGTTTATTTATCTAAAAATGTTGATTTGTTGAAACGTTCCAGTTTCAGTGTTGTGGTCATTAATCACAAATGTAAATATCAAGTCTAAAAGATGCAAATCCATCATATGTTTTACAGTTGCTAGAGTTTGACATTTCTGCTTTCACAGTAACTTTGCAGTCATAACCAGACACAAGCAAACGTGCTTGCAGTGCCACTAGGTGGCATTGGTATGTAGTGTGTAATGAAGGAGTAGGAAGTCAAAATTAATTTAGATGAAAAGCAGAGAATTAATTAACAATCAATTAGGTTAGTTGCCTTGCTAATGAAAAGTGTAGAGCAAGTAACATTTACATACACAAGTTTGTTTTGATCTCCACTGTGGTAGTTTCCCTTTTTTTGCCAAGAGACATCTTTCTTTTGCTAGATAATCCACTTAAGCTAACCTGTGTATTTTGATAGCTCAAGTCCAAAAAGGCTGCTGTATTGTTTTAAATTCCTAAATGATCTTAAGCAAGTGTGTTGGCACATAGTCATTTACGTGTTTGTGTAATGATTTCCATGTATTACGAGGCATTTTAAAATACATGTTAAGGCCATCTAAATAGAAAATAAGGAACACCTTATAAAATCTAAGTTTGGGAACTGTTCTGTGGTTGTCTTGTGTCTAATTTTAGTCTTGTGTTCTCCTTAAAAAGGTTTTGGGCAGTATGTATGTACTGTCCTTCCCTTTGCTTTGGCAGCTCTCTCCAACAGCTGTAAGTGTTACCAGGGTGACAGTTGAATATGTTCCCCGAAAGCCTTGCAATGAGCGTTGTATGAAAACTGCAGATTTTGTAAATCATAGCACAGGAACACAAAGGGTTTGTGTGGTCTACGAAGTGAAAACAGGCGTTTTATTAGGACAACACTGAAAGGCATGGAGTAGGAAGAAAGATCTTTTCCATGGTAGTGTTGAAGAAAAAGGAGGAAGGCAGCAAATTTGGGGCAGGAACTTTGTGTAGAAAACCTATTAGAATAAAGATTAATGAGGAATCAAGATTTAGAGGAGCTCTGTAGTTTATGCAAAAGATCTGGGGTTTGAGTTTCTCAGTTCACAATCCAATTCAGGTAGGTACGGATGGCTAGCAGAAAGCTGTGCGTGGGAACCTAGGTCAAAACGTACCCTCTATTAGAGGTTATGTATATCATGCACAAAGTTGATGCAGGGTCTCCCTTCAAACATGGATTTAATTGTGTGTAAATTACATGATATAAAAAGTAGTCAGAATTATTGATTTATTTAGAAATCTTTCTAGAACTTAAAATCTTAGAATGTAATTTAACTACATGTGTTTATAAACATATAATAATCAGGAATATACATGGAACTCTAGAGACTCTTTCCTATGTGTCTGTGGTAGTGTGACACTGTGGAAACGGTTGGAATTCTTTTGATCAGTTCACTTGTACTTTTCCAGGACTTGCCTCCCATACAATTTTGTGTGCCTAAATAGCTGTTGTTACAATGTTATATTTTTCAGATTCTGTATCACTTAAGAGTTTGGGGTTTTTCCTTTTTTTCTTTTGTTTTCTTTGCCAACTGACCTATACTGCTGAGTAAGAAAACCCAGAGAACTATTGCTGAAGGTGCATTTATATAGACAATCACTCCTGCCTTCTGCCTGGTTTTGCACCCACTTGGCAAGCGTAGCTCATTTCCAGGAGACACTGATGACTTGCTGCTGACTTCTTCCCACAGACGTAGAGCCGCAGATGAAGACTGCTTTGTTTCAGAGCATAGGAGTTAATTGCCTGGTGACAGGCAGAGCTTAACATGTTTTAACTGCCTAAAGGGATGAGCTGAACGGCCAAAATTACAAAACTCAGAAAGCAAACGAGCCCTGGCCCTAAGCCTACCTTTCAGAGGAATTGTGTGACCTATCAGCAAGTGCTGGGTTGTAGCTGGAGAATATGTACATTTTACAACGTGACAAAACTAGGAAGATGCTGTGGCATCCACTGAAATACCCAGAGGGCACATGTATGTTACAGAAAGCATACGGCACATGCTGTGAAACTATGGAAGAAGGCCAGCTGGCTGCCTCTCTGGATGCCTGAATGTCAGGTGTGCAGGAATATGCGCCCTCCTCTAATAAAATAATGTATTCTGTGTATTTGAAAAGCACTACACACGTCAAACATTTAATCTGTGCTTGTGGCTGTATTGCATGCACGTAGGGTCTGTCTGGACTCCCACGGTGCAGGTGATGTATAGTGACTCTGTATGATCTGTGTATTTTATCTACTGAGCACCGTGGAGGCTGCAACTAAGTACAGTGTACAGGAATCCAGACTTTGTGAAATGACCACATTCATTCATTGTATAAGTCCATCAGAGTGAGAAGACTAATATATCAAGGGAGAAGTGTGGTCTAAAGAAAGTAAGCGAAAGAGGATATCATCTAAAATGAAGGGAGGAGGGGATGTTATTTAACAGTGAATATTAAAATGCACTAGGAAAGCATTTCCAGACCAGCTTGTGCAAACCTCTTTCCTGAGCTGTTGTATCTTTGATGCATGCCTGGTCTTTTCGAGGTAGGTTTATTGCAGCTAGGATTGCCAAAGGTGCAACAGCAGAAATATTCCCAGCACTGTCATCTCTTAGTATATTCACTTTCTAAATTGGCACTTTAATTCATATCTTAGAAATCTCTTGGCCTGAAAAGAAAAAAAATCTGGGAAATTACCTGTGAATATTTCATTAGTGCTGAAGCTTTTGTCCTGAGTGAGTGCTTTTTAAAGAAATATGGGTGCAAATTAGAATCTAAACATGGGAGAAAAAAAGGTAATTATATTATTAGGCTTGATGAGTGAGAAACTGAACTGTAGAGCTTAAGTGTGTAGAAAATTGCTTTTGCAAACCTGTCCCGCCACAAAAAAAGGAGATTTTTTTCTCCAGAAATTACATGTGAGACTCAAGAATGGAAGAGCAACTTCTAGAACTTGGTTGGAATGATAGCTCCATTATTTTTGTAATTGGCTATGTTCCCCCTAAACTGAAGCAAAGATAAAAGGAATGAAATTTTGAGGGTGACAGAGCCCTGGAACACGCTGCTCAGAGGGGTGGTGGGGCTGTTCTCCTTCTCTGGAGATCTTCCAACCCGACCTGGATGCCACCCTGTGCCACCTGCTCTGGGTGTCTCTGCTAGAGCAGGGAGGTTGGACTAGGTGATCTCTAAAGGTGCCTTCCAACCTCAACCTTTCTAGGATTCCGGGATTCTGTGAAACTCAATTTAAGTCTTAAAACAGCTTAGCTTCACTGTCTACTATTAAATCCCACTGAAGGATTGTCTGAGCTGGATACTTCATCCAGTTTTAGAATTTTGTGGATTCTCCAAGTTTGGTCAGTGGCCCAGAAGTAAGAGAAAATTATGATGAATGCTGCATAGGCATTAATGTTTTTCTGATTAGGGTCAAGTGAGTCTGTAACAAAGCTTCACAAGAACCAGTTGGGTCATCTACCAGTGATTCTCACTGTTCCCAGTTTTAATCAAATTCTCCAGTAGGCTCTTTCTCCCAGAATCAGTATATCGAATAATTAGCCTGTTTTATGTCTTTCATTCATGAATATTCCCACAGAATAAAACAAGTTTTTTTTTTTGTTTTGTTTTGTTTTTTTTTTTTAGATGCACATAGTCACTGGGTTTCATTGTGTAACAGATTTTGCCTTAGGTTCTCTGTAGTCTTTGAAACTGACCATAACTTATTCCAAGTTTTAATATTTTGGTCTAGTGTTTCTTTTTATTATTATATTCTTTTTTGTTTGTCTGAAGTGGAAGAGATTATCTGTACTCTAATATAAACCTTCAGAATATCCCCACTCTCTAAAGGTTATGGGACGGAGCTGTTACTTTTCCATAGAATAAATAACTTCTGAACAAAAGGCTTCACTGTTGTTAATCAGATTCTCTTTCTTTCATTGCACTGCTGTTAAGCTGAAATGGATAACATTACCTCCAGTAGTTAAAGAAGGCAGCTTGAGATATAGCCAAAAATATCACAATTAAGAGTTTCCCTAGCCAAGGAAATTATTTTCTTGTAGCAGTGGGAACAGCAGCTCCCACAGATAAACTAGTCTCAAACGTTTGGCAAAATTAAGATTCCCAAAGCACCGAGAGATACAGGAATATTTCCAACAGCAGTATGAGTCAGGATGCCTGTAAGGATAGTAGCTCTGCTTAAATGTGAGTGCCTGAAAAATAAGGCGTTTCTTTCTTTTTTGATCTCCCATTAAATTTGGTGTTATTGCGTATATAGGTCCATCTGTAATAATAACTTAATTGGGCTAGAATCAGTGTAACAGTGTTCTTTTTTTCTTGTTCTATTAGAATTTTCTGACCCTAATTTCCTGCTTCCCAGTTTGATTTGAATTTGGGTTGGTTTATGAGAAAAGTCTTCCCTAGAAGGCATAAATACTATGTGGGGGAGAATTCTTTGTAGATATTTGTTTTCTGGATTGGAATAATAAACGATTATTATTATACTGCCATGGATTTTAAAGCTATTTTGGCCAGTGGAACCAAGAGTCTGAAATTTATTGAATTATTATTCATTTTTCAGTTAATCCCACTGTGCAATTTGAGATAATCTTTCCCTTTTTTTTTTCCCCTTGGCAAAAGTACATGGACTTTCTTATCCCCCAAATGCATGTGCACACTACTGGCCTGTGCTAGAGCTGTGTCATAGCAAAGGAAGCTGTAGCTTAAATGAATGAATGTTTTTGACAAATGCTTTTTATAGAGCACTTCATGAAAGTATGCAGAAATTGTAATACCTTGGTTTATTCTCAGTCTTGTATAAATTAGTACTTTTTCATCCTTCCACTAAATTACATTTCATCTTCCGTAAGTGTTCTTGCTAAATATAATTCTTTTCAAATCCAAATTTTGATCTTCATTTTCATTTATGATAAATTTTCTGAAATTCTTTGCAACTTCTTTTAAAACTTTTCTTATTTTACAGCCTTTAAGATTACCAGTAAACATGTCTAAATAATTAGACCATCTTTCCTAAATTGCTTTTGAATGGTTATTTGAATCTACACACAAAATTATAGTAATTGGACATCATCATAGTATGTTGGACATCATCTAATAAATGTCTACCGGCTTTTGACACTCACAGTTAAATAAGCTATGCTTTCTGATTCAGCAGATTTTATTTTAAAAATCTGAAAACTGTAAAATAGTAAGAAACCCCAAATTTAACCCTGAGAATTGCAAGTATATTTCTTCTGTACAAAATCCTTCCAGAGGTAGGATTGTATTTTTACATATTCTATAAAATCATGGGCCACTGAAAAAAATAAGAAAACATTTTTTCAAAGGACTTGTTATATTGTTGTGTAAATCAGTACTTTTTCATCATTCCACTAAATTGCATCTCATCCTCCCTAAGTGTTCTTGCTTATTGCTTTTTTAATAAATTTATTTCTTGGTTCTCAGTTATGGCTCATCTTATGGTTTTAGGAGGGGTAAGTATTGTTACAAGCACATGTGGTTTTCGTTCATTTCTAAAGTAAAAATGATTAACTATGTCCTGGCAGGTATGTCTACTATATATTTTTTTAAATCTCTTTTATGGTGAGAATTGTTTTTTCTGGATATAAAGGTGAGAAGTGCATCCACACCGTGTAAGCTAATCAATGTTTTAGAGTTTGCAGTGGCAATCAAATCATTTTAAGGAGGATAGAGTTATTGAGGGATTCTCTCAATTCCTGATAGAATGATGTCTGGGAATTGATGTATGCCAATGCCTGTGATATACCTGCAAAACTTAATGAAGTCTTACTGATTTGTTATAGTGTTTAGGAGATACTCCAGAAGACAGCTTTTTACAGACCGCATAGTTGGATCTTGCAGGGCAGTTGTCTGCTATGTCTGTGCTGACAGCATGCTGATTGCAGAGCAGAATAGTTTTCAGAAGAATTAATATCAGAGGCTATTAACTGCCAAGCTAGTGGTATGTGTGCTGTGCCCCTCAACAAGCAGTGGTCAGTGGTATGACAGTTTTGAACAAATTGCCTGCTACTCCTGCCATGGTCTTCTCCAGGGTCCCTGTTCCAGCCCGCAGCCATTGCCTCCTTGGCACAGAGCTCTGCAGCACTGCTCTCTCCTTCCAACCTGAGGCCTGAGGCTGTAACCTCTGTGCCTCGTTGTGAGCAGGTCAGGTCAACACCTGCAGTTCCTTTCTCTGCAGCATGCATCTTGTTTCTGAGAAGCAATATGTTATTTAAAACAAAACACTTCAGAGAAAGCAATTTTTAAGAGAACAATCCATCTTGCATACCTCCCCATCCACTTTCTCAAGTCATTGATCTCCATGTAGAAGTGCTGAGCTCTGCTAAGTGTTTTAACAAAGTGAAACCAGTCCTTGCACTTTCCTGACTGGATGTGAAAGACTGAAAGATTCCTCTTTTATTATCATTATGATATAGATATCTCAAATATCTTTTTTGTTTAGAAAATGGAGAAGACTAAAGATACCTTTATAGCACTGAGTGCAATAGTCCTCACTGTTCCTGTAATACCTATAAGAAACTTCTCATCCTTGAGGCAAGAGAAGCAAGAGATTAATCTTTTGAATAGCTAAGCTATATTTCTCCCTTTTCTGTCTTCTGGGAATTATTTGTGGGCAGGAAGAACTGCCCTGAGGCTTTCCAAGTTCCTCCTTCCTTTCCTGCTGACTAGACTATGGAATATTCTGTAGAACCAGAGGTGCCAGAGAGTCTTCCTAGGTGGATGGCTGATTCTGAGGTTCCAGTGCAGGTGATCAGGATGTGGTCTGTTTTTTTAGTAAAGCCTAGCAGGGAGGGAAAGGAACACTTGAATTGCCTTCATTGTATCAGGAATTTTTGTTCAATCAACTTCTGTAGAAGTGCCTGTTAGTTTAAGATCTTCCTTCCCAGATTTTTTTTCTCTAAAGTTGCATGATAACTGCTTGTGAAAATGCACGGTCTTGAAGTGGCTTTAGAGCTTTAGAGCAAAAAAGATGTGTGAATGTCTCCTTCAGCAGAAAATTATATTTATCAGTTTTCCAATCTTTTTTTTTTACAAGATGAAAGGTGAAACACTCTGACTTGAAACAAAGAAAGAAACCCTATCTTGTCTTTGAACCATCTGCCAAGGAAGTAATGGGTTTATAGGGGTTTGCCTGCATACCACCGAATGTTACTGAGAACAACAGACTTTATTTAATCCTACAAAATATATTAAATTGTATGAAACTATGGTATATAGTTTTAGTATGGTGAAAAAGGATTTTTGTTTGAATAAACTGTATGTCTAATGTTTTTCTGGATCCTCATCTAATAATTCTGTATATATCCAAGCATAGTTTTCTATGTACCTGTGTGACTTTATGTACCCCAGTTTATACCTGACCTTTGTATTTTAAATCATTACACTTACATATTCAAATTAAATAATAATTTAATAGCTCTAGAAATATGTCTTTTAATTCCTTCAGAGATTATGAAAAACATTTGGAAACATCATAAAACAGGGAGTAATTAAAGAAAGATTACTTTGCTGTAGAGTCTTCGGCTGTAGAGTAGACCAGACCTTTCTTCTGAATGCATACAGGCATATGGCCCCAGAAAGACAAACGTAGGATTGGACGGATAGATGTGTCAGAGTGGGAGGCCGAGTAGATTATGAAGACTATGAGGAAGCATGAAAGTAGGAGCTGTTAGCAAGGAAGCTTCCTATTTAGTGAAAAATTCTAGTAGAGGGAATGAAGAAGTATGGGGAAGTGTTTTAAGTGGCTTACTAGTATCAGGACAGGCATTCATATAGTGAGGATCCATAATGCCAAGTTACCTGCATAATAATGTATGGAAACGCAGCTTCCTTCTCCCTCTGCCTATTTCCTTCTCCTTTTCTTTCTATTCTATCTTCCAAAAATAACATTTGAAAAAACATGGTGCCTAAGAAAATGCATACTATCACAAATTGTGCATTATCTATCATACAGAAAGCCCTAGGTAGTTCCTTTCTGAGTGTTGCTCTAACTAAACAACAAAAAGGGCACAGAGCAGGCATTTACATGGCACAGCCAAGAGCCAAACCACAAAATCCTAAATATGGGAATAATAAGACTCCACAGATGCCACAGTACTGAAACCATATTGCAAGTCTTGGTCTGCTGTTCCTCAGTGAGATGTTGCTCTTCGTTCTTGCAGCTGTTGTGCAAACACAGAATCTTAATGCATAGAACATACTGCTCAGTTATTTCAGGTGTTCTGTTAGGTACCCTGTTTATCCATTTTAGTCCTCCAAAGTTATGTTTGAGTTACCATACAACTGTTGTGAATCATAGGTCTAGGGAAAGCCTTTTCTAATCAGGGCGATTTCAATTAGTTCATCACTATACATTCATATATGGCTATTACAGTCACAGACTCAGTCATTGCTGAGCCATTCTGCTTTCTATTTATGGAAGACAGATGAGAGTTTCCAAAAGTCACAGCATTGTCAATGTCCCTAGACTAATCTGCTTTGCAATGAAACTTAATGTCATTGGCCAAAGTCTGAAATCTTTGTTCCCATTCCACTTAGTCACAAGCTTCATGCAAGAGGGAAACAGAGCAATATGGAGTACTTCAGTTTCTCCAATATTATTCAGAAATCTTGTGAATGCAAAGCCAGGGGCATGGCAAGTGTTGTAACATATGCTCACCACGTTAGTTTTTCAGAGCGAGAAAGAGTGGAGAGCAAAGCTTTGTTAAGGAAGGCCCTTTAAAGCATCATTTTGGTTTTGGTTGCTTTCTCAGACTGATCTTACCTGCTCACTTTCTTATTGCCATCCAGGTCCAGAAGCAAATGATAAGAGAGAAGTTTTGAAGTAATTTCTGACATGAATAACTTTTGTTATAATTTAAGGCCATTCTAATAGGCAACATTAAACATATTAGTTATTATTTCTTCTTGCAGGAGCTTAAGTGTAACAGAGGATTGTTTCCATGTGCCTACATCTCTGCGTTTTCTGTTGTTCCTTACACTAAACCAGCTTTTCTTTCCTTCTGGACAGTCTGTAAAATGATTGTACAGACAGTTTTTAAACCAGGTATGCACATATTCATACACATATAAGCAAGCCAAAGGTAGGGAGGAACAAACAGTTTTAATTAAACTGAAATCAAAGGGTACTGATTTTCATTTGATTGTAATGGAAAAACTAGAACATTGCATACTAAATCCTTAAAGTTTTGCAAAAGGGGCTAGCTGGTTTATAGATTGGAAAATATAGAAAAGCATGAGTAGATCGTCTCCTGTTTTTTTAAATCTGCTCTCATAGGTATATTTGCAAAGACATTCAACAACTTCTGATGTTCTGAGCTCTTTCCCCACTTGCTGAACATCATTCTTGTACACGGGACTGCATATAAGGAAAGATTATTTCATGTATGTTACAAGCAATACTATTGTCTGAACATATCAGAGTTATATTTGGCATTTTTGTGAAAGTGGTGATATCTATGCCAGGTTTGATATATGACCTGGCATATCTGCTAGTTTCTCCTTTGTAGTTTGCCAACATACCCAATTTTCCCCTGGTTTATAAGTTGGTAGCCACACAAAGGACTGTAGAAATCCCATCTACAGTACTTTCATGTTCCTAGGGAAAAATCCAGCCACTTGTGGGGAAGTATGGTTTGTGGTAAAGTGAAGGCCGATAGTTCACTTGGACACATTTTGATCAAAGCAGTTAGAAAGTGAGTTTTGCTTTGATGTATCTTGTTTTGAGATAAAGGCATTCATGCAGATAAGCCCTGAGGCATGCAGGATTTGGCCTAGTGAGCATTTGAGTGGAAGCCAGGTAAAAGCAGGAAAGATTCTGTTATTTTTCAATAAGTTTGGAGTTAAGTCTTAGTAGAAGCTTAAATTCTAGGCATCCCTGCACACTGCTCCTCCACTTCTGACAACTGAGTGGAAGGCCCTCTGCCTACTTGACTGCATTATCAAGAGTGTAGGCAGCAGGCCAAGAGAAGTGATTATTCCACTCTATTCATTGCTTGTGAGATTATACTTGGAGCCCTGTGTCCAGCTTTGGACTACCAAGGACAAGAGAGATGCAAACTAGAGTGAGTCCCGCAGAACTCCAGGAAGAGGGCTAGAGGCTAAACCACATACAGTGTACGATTAGAACCTGGGCCCTGCCTTGGTTCAGCCTGGAGTAGAAGTGGGGCAGGGGAAGGACTCGAATTGCTATCCTCAACACCTCATGGATGGTTATGCACAAAACTGCCTGGTTCTTCCTGAGGTGCTCAGCAAACAGATGAGCAACAACAAGCAGGAGTTATAGCAACGGAAATCCTGCTCGGATAGGAGGAGAAAATTATTCACAGTGAGGATGTTCAGACACTGGAATAGAGAGACCTGGAGGATCTGTGGAATCTCTATATTTGGAAATTTTCAAAATTCAGCTAGACATGGTCTGAACAACTTGATCTAAATTTGAATTCCTATGACTTTGAAATTGCCCCACGTGATCTTACAGATGTTCCTTTTAAAATGTATGTTATGATTCTAATGGTCTGAGAAATTGCACTGAAAAGCATCTTTAGAAAGATTTTACTTGTAGAATACTTCATATACTGGCCTAGTTCACTGTGTGGTCCCACAAACAGTTGCATAAGCACAGCTCTAGGGGCAGTAGTCTGTGACATGAGAGAAGTGGTCAATTCAGAAACAAAGGAAGAGAAGGAGTAGTCAGAGGAAGTCTCCTAAGTAGGCTTTGATTCTGGATACATTTTAAGTGGGTGGATGCCATCAGGCACCCTTAGAATTTCTCCTCAACTTTTGGTTTATGCCAAAGGAATTGTCTTTTAGCACCAAGACTGTGGATGACTTTCTTAATGGACACCACATGGGAACAAGAGATCAGACAAAGATCACCCTGTGCAGTATTAATTGCTTCAATCTGGATAGCATCTAGGGAATGAGAGTCCGACAAGGAGACTCGAGAATGGTATAACAGATCAGTGACGTGTACAGAGGCCAAATTGATCAGCATCAGAAATCCACACTGAAGCTTTCATACAATAGATCAAAATCTAAATCTTGTTTTCTGATATTTTTTCCTTTGTCATGGTTCTGCCAATCACATCAACCGGTACCTACATGTTACTTAGGATTATGCATTGCTGTACTTCTATAACTTTGTGTTTTAAAGAAAGAGAACAAATAGTGCAGTAATCGCATTTGAGAAAGGAAGACAGCATATGGAATGCACATGTAGGTAGGTATGTGGGGAGGCTTACTGAGATTCTTACAGAAATAAGGAAATAACTAAAAGAAAATGTTCACTGCTAAAAGCTGGCAATATGGATCTTGTTAAAACAAACAAACAAAAATAATAATAAATCAAAGAATATCTGTTTAGCCTCTAGGTCATTCTCGGACTTTAATAAGCTAGAGTTCAATGCAGGACATGTACAGTCTTCTTATATGTAATAATAGGACTCACTAGAGCCTGTACTCCACTCTGAAACAAAATTGTCATTTCTAAACTAATTATATTCCAGATGTGTCTTTACCAGTATGCTTATGAGCATAGTCTGCAGTGAACTAATGCCTGTGCTTTTGTTACTCATAGTAACAAAGTTTTATGTCTGGACAGCAGTCTGCTATAAACTCTGGCTTATGGAAGAATATGGCATTTCTTGTAGGTTGTATTCTTGGGGAAAAAAAACATGAGTTTTTTTTACTCAAAAGCATAAAGAGATAATCATGTTGATGTCAGAGCCTCTCGGAGATGAAATCCTGGAGATCGGGGGAGGTGCCGGAGGACTGGAAGAAGGCCAATGTCACGCCAGTCTTCAAAAAAGGCGAGAAGGAGGATCTGGGCAACTACAGGCCGGTCAGCCTCACCTCCGTACCTGGAAAAGTGATGGAACGGCTCATACTGGCCGTTGTCTCCAGACACGTGGAGGACAAGAAGGTGCTCAAGACTAGTCAGCATGGATTCGCGAAAGGGAAATCATGCTTGACTAATCTGATAGCCTTCTATGATGGGATGACCGGCTGGATAGATGAGGGGAGAGCGGTGGATGTCATCTACTTTGACTTCACCAAGGCTTTTGACACCGTCCCTCACAACATCCTCCTGGACAAGCTCCAGAGGTGTGGGCTGGATGAGTGGTCGGTGAGGTGGATTGGCAACTGGCTAGATGGCAGAACTCAGAGGGTGGTGATCAGCGGTGCGGAGTCTAGTTGGAGGCCTGTGTTGAGCAGAGTCCCCCAGGGGTCAGTCCTCGGTCCAGTCCTGTTCAATTTATTCATCATCGACCTGGATGAAGGCACAGAGTGCGCCCTCAGCAAGTTTGCAGATGATACAAAGCTGGGAGGAGTAGCGGATACTCCAGAGGGCTGTGCTGCCATCCAGAGGGACCTGGACAGACTAGCCAACTGGGCGGTCAAAAACCTCATGAAATTCAACAAGGCCAAGTGCACGGTCCTGCACCTGGGGAGAAATAACCCCAGACACCAGTACAGGCTGGGGACCGACCGGCTGGAGAGCAGCTCTGCAGAGAAGGACCTGGGCGTCATGGTGGACGACAGGTTGACCATGAGGCAGCAGTGTGCCCTCGTGGCCAAGAAAGCCAATGGCATCCTGGGGTGCATTAACAGGAGCATCTCCAGCAGGTCAAGGGAGGTGATCCTGCCCCTCTACTCACCCCTGGTGAGGCCACATCTGGAGTACTGTGTCCAGTTCTGGGCTCCCCAGTACAAGAGGGATGTGGAGCTGCTGGAGAGAGTCCAGCGCAGGGCCACGAGGATGATCAGGGGCCTGGAACATCTGCCCTATGAGGAGAGGCTGAGGGAGCTGGACCTGTTCAGCCTGGAGAAGAGAAGGCTGAGAGGGGACCTGATCTGTGTCTATAAGTGCCTCAAGGGAGGCAGTGAGGAGGATGGGGCCGCCCTCTTTTCACTGGTGGTCACTTTCAGAACCAGAGGAAACGTCCACAAATTGAAGCATAAAAAGTTCCACAGGAACTTAAGGAAGAATTTCTTTACTGTGAGGGTGACAGAGCACTGGAACAGGCTGCCCAGAGAGGTTGTGGAGTCTCCTTCTCTGGAGATCTTCAAGACCCGCTTGGATGCAGTCCTGTGCCATGTGCTCTAGGTGGCCCTGCGTGTGCAGGGGGGTTGGACTAGATGACCTCTAGAGGTCCCTTCCAACCTTAGGCATTGTATGATTCTATGATTCTATAAAAAAAATGCTGCAAGTTTGTGATGAAGATTGTTGCAGCTAACTACATCAAGTAAAAAACGTCTTCTCTAATCTATTTTCTGGCTGTATTATCTCAGTATAAAACTGCATCAGTTTTAGCATTTTGCCCATAGGAATGCTCAAAATCATAATGCTGATAATAAATTTATTTTAATGAATTCAACAAATAAAATATAATAGAAAACAGTGTTATTCTCAGTGATGTTCAGTGCAATTTTATTAAAATCTGTGGAGTTATTTTAAATTTGCAACAAAATAAACTAATAGCAAAATCCAACCCCCCACTGTCGTATATCATGTGACATTCAACAGTAGATTATTTAAAACTTAGTAGAGATAGTTCTCTGGTAGCTCTTTGAAGCACAAAAAAATGACCAAAGATTTTTTTTTCCTTGTAAAACCTTAAAAATCAGGGGTGCAAACATCTGAGCTGGCAGAAGTTGAAGGTTTCTGTAATGGATCTGTGAGTGGGAGGACCTGTCCTCAGCCCCCTGTCCCTTTGGGCTGCCTGCTCACACCCAACTCTGCTCTTCTGTCTCACCTTAATGATAAAAGTGCCTTTTTTAAAAAAGAAAGGATGGGAGGGTTTCAACACAGCACTTACTTCTTAGCTTACTTACCGTACTCATGATCATGGTATCAGAGTGCCGGGACATTTAAAGAGAAGCAGTTTGGTCAATGTTTTGTGCTTTTATGGAAAAGGAATAGCATTTGATCCAGTGCATCATTGTAATAATCTTTTATGGAAAGAATCAGTATTGATTACATGAAGAAACCAAGGATGTTTATTGATTGAAAATGTATATAACTTTTTACAGAAATAGGATTCTGAAATGACTATGAAAACAAATAGGTAACAGAATCGAATAGAAAATACAATCTTGAAGCTTCTTGCAGTGAAATACAGTGCTTTTGCTCCTTTATTATTTCTATGAGTATTGCTGTGATAACCAAAAGCTCAGTTACAAAATTCCCATGACTGATCAAGAAAGAAAAAGATTGCAAAAATGTTGTGTCTGCCTTATTATAGGAAATATTTTTTACCTAATTGGAAAAAAATTATAACCCTTTTGAGTTGTATGATTAACATTTTCTCTTCCTTTTTCTCACTTTTCCCAGCCCCCTCTCATTTTAATGGTTAATGAAAGACCGGAAAGAGAGAGACAGAAGAAGAGTCCAAGTAGTCATTTCCTGCTTACTTGTTTTTCCAAAACACCACCAGAATATTGGCAATGGCACACACGGGAGTGTTGTGCTTTGGAGTAGCTACTTTGTTGTACTGGAACAGTAAGATATAACTGCTTGGTAGCGTTTCCTAAGATCAAATGTGTTCTGGGGGGGTCGATGCTGTCCTTAAAATTTGCACTACAAAGGCTGTCACGTGGTGTGGAATCGTGTTAAACTTGTCACCCCTGCAGACTGTAAAACAGGAGTTTGCTACTGCAGCAGGTTTAGTGGAATAGTATAATTAATGATTGTTAATCACTTCAATATCCTCTGCAATATTAATGTAAAATAGAGTTCTCTTTCTATTTACTATTATGTTTTCTTCCTTACACTTCTATCCAAAACAAATGACTGTTTCTCCTTTCTTTTGAACTTCTCTGTAATTCCAGTCCATGAGCTTGAATCTGCAAGATGTGACGTATCCCAAAATGGATGATGTGTTTTGAGAAACATAATAGATGGAGACAAGAACTGTATTTTAAGAGAGAAGGTTTTTGTTCCCAGATGGTGAGTTTGGGAAAGTCATTGTGCATTTCACAGCCCCGGTTTGTCTTTAATTAAGGAAGTAATGACACATTTGTAAATTGTTTTGAGAACTGTGGATAAATTACAGTATTTAAGAATATGATACAGGTCTCCTAGCCTGTATGATAAAATACCTGCAGTTCTCAAGAACTAAATGTGTAGACTTGGTGGTAAAATTTCAGAAGTGAAAAACCATTTCTACTTTCCTCTGCATTTTTGTCTTTTAGGCAAGATATTTAACAGTGGAATAGTGCCTGTATGTTACCTGTTACCTGTATGTTTAATACTGATGTTACAGATGTTACCTGTATGATTAATACTGAGTATTTTGTACTGAGTAATGTGTACTGTAAAAACTGCTAAGTCAAGCAGTAAGGACTGGATAGATTTTAGATTCTAGTATGACTGTAACTATAGATAATGCTCTTTTATAGAAAAATGGAATATATTCATCTTTGTCCTATTCTAGAGACTACTCTCAAATGGCCAAAAATGTATGTTGAAAAAAATGTTTTAATTGAATATCCATCATTAAGGTAATTTGCATAATAAGGCTGCACATTTTAAATGTATTTTGCTTTTCAAGAGTGAATTTCTTTAGATGAGAAAGATAGGAACCTGGAAGGCAATTTAGTTAGTAACTTTGGCGTATCAAAACTTCTTGAAATAAAATGAAGACTTACAGATACTGAGAAGCTATTATTACAAAACTGCTAGACTATGAACTGCCTAGCTCAGGTATTATATTCTGAAATCTAAATGAACTTTTCATTGTCTTTGGTTCTTTTTCTTTTTTGTTGCATGAGAATTAATATAATAGAATGTGTGAAGTGATGTGTGACAGTGTAGGAAAGTCACTTGCACAGGCGTTTGGATTGTCCCTCAAATGCTCTATGTATTATAGAGATATTAACCTCTAAATCAATTAAATCCATATCAGATCATTCAGGATCCCAAATCATTTCCATATGAGGACCTCTCCATGAGTAGGACAAATAAATCTACATAATCAAAACCAGGGCTGTCACTAGCCCACAATGGTGGTCTCAGAGGAGAAGCTGAATGGAATATAGAAATTTAATTCACTTGAACTATTCTTCTGGATGAAACACTTTGGAAAAGCACTCGCATTCTGCAACACTTTTCCTATTAGTGTGTCATAGATGGAGGAATATTTTTTGTCGATGAGGCATCTTTCACAAGAACTACATTTAACTGTGACAGAGGATTCAGTCTGTCTTGGAAGAAGGAAAACATCAGAGCATAGATGCTTTCCTGTGAAAAGTGAGATGCATTTACTGTTTGTAGGAGAAAGGGACTGCATATAAACCTAGTTAGTTAGATAATGCAAGATACACTCTAATTTACACAGTTCTGACATTCCAAGCATTTTAGCTGGTTCCCTATAGAAACCAAGCTTTCACCTTTCAGGCAAATGCTTTGAGTGGTTGAACCTTTCAAACATCTTGCTACTTATAACCACATTTAACAGATGGTTGGGTAAGTT
Source organism: Crypturellus undulatus (assembly GCA_013389825.1). Lineage (NCBI taxonomy): Eukaryota > Metazoa > Chordata > Aves > Tinamiformes > Tinamidae > Crypturellus > Crypturellus undulatus. The sequence goes on along the minus strand of VWPW01028648.1, from coordinate 337,341 downwards.
AATAATCTCAGGTATGTTTAAATACCTAGCAGTTTTGTATAAGCAGGTTGTCTGGCAATGGGAACATCGTTCATAGGTTTGCCCTTACTGAGTTTTGATCCCTTCCACCAATTTTTGTAATCATGAAAGCAGCCGGTCAGTTTCTAACCAAATCCTCTGAAGAAGAAGGTTTCTGAGGGAGGAGATTTTGAGGTCTTTCTTGTACTGAGGAGCCCAGACTTGGACATAGTGCTCCAGATGTGGCCTCAGTATGAAAAAAAAATAGCATATATTATGTCTTTCCAGTGAGTTTGCATTCTACAAACAGTGAATTATTTAAAAATGTATTTCAGTTGCTGATATCATAGCAAATCAGGTGCCTCAGTAAGGTAGTGGTTTAGCTCTGATGGACTGAGCCCTAATGCCTGATGTGTTGGTGGATGCAGCAGAGTAGTGAATATATATGTTAGAGAAATAGAAAGTTTCCAAAGGATCTTTTCAGGGGAGTGATGTTATAATGTTTTGTACAGCATATAAAGGTCATATGGCTTTTAAGTTAAAAAAAAAAAAGCTTTGTAAACATCTTGAGAGTATTTTCCGTAAATGAAATATGGACACAGTGGAATCTAGAGCAAGCAAAAGAAACAAAGCAACAAAAATAGCAAGTAGGAACAGAAGAATAATAGTTGAAGTTGAGGAACTGAGGAACTTTCTGGACTGCTAATGTTCTGATTTTCATTGTTAGATGACCCTGGTATGAAAGAGCTTTTTAAAACACTTTTTAAAAATTCATACGTAATTTGGGCCAGATGAAAAAATTACGCTTATCAGATCTTTTGACAATTGTGCAAGAAAGTTGTTGAAAGATGAACTGAACTTGCTCTTGCTCCAACTGAGGCAACAGATGCTGTTGACTCTCTCTTCCAGATACTGTAGCTTTGCCATGTTCTTTCTTTCTTGGCGTTTGTTGAAAAGTAGAAAGGGTGGTTTGGAACCTAAGTTTTTTCCAATAGTCCATATTTATTTTGAAGTCTGAGGGTTTCACAAAATGAGGCAGTTCAGAAATAGGCACTGTCTTTTGAAAAAGTTGATGACATTACTGCATATGGGAGGATAAAGACTTTGTGAAGTATTTCATGAGATAATACATACAACTTATGAAACAAGGTTACCTGTTTTACTTTGTGATATATAGGAGAAAACTTCTGCAAAACTGTTGCAGTTAAACAGCCTTATGGAATCCCCTGCTTGAATGACAAGGTTCTATGATTATCTCAAAACAGAGGGCACAAGTACACAAAGTGTCACTTTCTCCAGTAGTGGATGTGCTGGAGCCGCTGGCCTGATGCTGCACGTTGCCTGTTTGCCTTGAGAATATGTGTGAGAAGCTAATCTGTAAGGGCACAGCTCAGGGCTTGGATGTGGACATCAAGGAGGTGCGCGCATTAATGCAGCAATGGTTTTAATAGAAGATGTTGCTTTACTGAGATGTTTCTGAGCATGTTAGTGTAGTGAACACTACATACCTATTTATTTACATACATATTTATTTTCTGCAGCTGCTTTTACCAGACATTTTTCCACACAATGTACTAATTTGCTTGTGAGTTGCTAACACCAAGTCCCTCATTCAGTTTTCTTTAGGCTTCTATCTAATATTAGGTAATGGGTAGGTAATGTGAAAATCATGTTACTTCTCATTTTAAAATGCTTTTAATATAAATGTTGTGGGGGGCAGGAAGAAAATGCAAAAAGAAGCAATTTTCTCAAGATCTCCTAATGAGATAGTGTCAGAATCAGAATTACGATTCTGGGGTTATTGATCTCCACTGCAGGATCTCTGCATTCCTTAAGCCCTCTTTTTTCTTCTCTGCTCCCTCAAATACCTAGTCATATTACCCAACTCTCTTGAGTTGGATAGAGCTCTGCTTAAGCAAAGAACATCCATTGAAGACAAACCTCAGGATCTGTCACAGGTGTTTTGAATGTTTTAGTTCATGATCAGAGTGGTATAAAGTGTACATATATATGTGTACATATAAGAATTGAAATGCTATGTTCAATCTGGTACTTAACTGTACCAGACTTAACTATACAATATGACCTGTAGCTGACCCGTGGCTATCCAAATCAACACCAGAAGGAGCTGTGACCTGGTTTCATTCCTGTGAAAGTAGTAGAATTGTCTTCTGTGATAAATATAAGGAAACAAACTAGAGATTAAAAAAACATGTTAATGTTTTTAATCCCTTTTGGGAACTGTATCTTAACTGTGTCCGAGTCACATAAATATATGCATAGTTCTAGGAATCATCTTCTAAGAGAGCTTCTTTGAGCTTTGATTTTTTTACTGCTGCTTTGCCATGGTTATGTATGATCAACTTAGAAAATGCTGGCCCAGGACTGGGTTATTGTTTTCTTCAGAGATTCTTCTAATTGAAAAAGACTGGGCACCCTGTTGCCTGTGAGCAATATATTTAGGATTCTGTCATCCTAACTCTGTTTTCATTGCTAGTCCCAAACTTTTAAACTTTGAGAATCATAGGGTAATTCTAGTTGACAGGGAAGTTTGTTAACTCATGTAAATGAGAAGTGTTGATTCCTTATTTACAGAGTCCATGGTAGGACAATAGAAATATTGGTCATCCCTTGGTGCATGAACTGTTTTCTTTCTGGCCAGATATCAGCATCTGTTTGTAAGATCATTTCCTTATATTCTAAAGGGATTTTCCAAGAAAATATTGGGGAGGGGAATAAACAGAAGTGAGGAAGAGCATTGTTCATTACAATTTAGAGCGAATGGAATTTTTATCTTTGAAGGGGATCACACAAAAAATAAAAAAGAAAAAAAAGCCTTCTGTGGATTTGACATTCAATTCTAAACTGGAACTTAAAGCATATTTGCAAATTGGGTTTCTTTTATTGGTACAAGGTGGTTTCTTCTGTGAAAGTCTTGATGAATTTGATGTTTGCCTTTCCCTGTATGTTTTTGTGCTCTTGCACTTGGAAATCCAATTCCACATGCAGAAGAAGGTGGTTCTGCCTAGACATGGTAAATGCAGGTGTCATCTCATTGTAGACTAGCAGGCTGATCTGTCATCCAAGCAGGATAATGCTACTTGAATACGGTTGTCATTACTGTTGTTTTCCTGTTAAGTTTTTCATGTTTGATGAGCATATCACTGGCTGATCCTATTCCCATGGACTACTTATTTAGGTTAGGGCTTCACTAGCTAGCATATTCCCTCGCTTAGATGACTATGCCTAGATAAAAGCCTAGCCTAGATACAAATTTAAAAAAAGCAAGCTTTTGTTGATGATGTTTGCAGAGATGGCAGAGCTGTGCCTGCCGGAGGAATTTGGTTTGCAGCTATCTTTTCCAGACAGCTTGGCCAGAATAGCTACCCACAAGGCTTCTGTGAAAAGAATCTTGCACAACCGCTGATGATCGCTACCCACCCATACTGGGAAAGCCAAAAAGGGTGCAGGTCTCAGCTGTCCAGCGCACCCTTCTGCTAGACTCTGTCCTATTATGGAGAGTTGGCATCATGAACCAGCTACTTGATTGCCTTGGATACAGCTTGTGTGTTCGTGTAAATTTCATTTCTGTTTCAATTAATGCATGCGGCTGTTATGTGTGCTATGAGCTCGTATTCACTTCCCTTCACTTGCTTCCATGTGCTGCAGCCTGAATTGACAAAGCATAAAATGCAGGACCATCCAGAGTTATGGTGAACATGAAATATATTTATTGTCTTTGCTAAGCAGAGAGTGAGATAAGTTCTAATGACTAATCAGTAATTGAAGCCATATTCAACACAAGTTCCCATATAAAAACCTGGAAGGTTGACTATTAAGAGCACTGGAACAGACTGTCCAGAGAGGTTGTGGATTCTCCTTCTTTGAAGACAGTCAAAACCTGCCTGGATGCAACCCTGTGCCATGTGCTCTAGGTGTCCCTGCTGGAGCAGTGGGGTTGGACCATATGATCCCTAGAGGTGCCTTCCAACCTCAACCATTCTGTGATTCTGTAAAACTGGAAGTTCTGAATATAGTATTTACCATTTCTCCATGCTTTCTAATTCTTCAAAATTGAATTGTTAATCAAAGGGAACATTATAAAACAAGAAAAAAAAAGACTGTGGAAAGTAATGTATCAATATCCACTTCACAGCTACATTCGGTCAGTGGAGTATAAGAAGTCTTTCACAGTCTAAAGAGCTAAATTTCAGTCCTGTCATTGTCCTTCCTAAGGCCTGTACCTCATTCAGATGGAATATGATTATTGGCAACAGTGAAGAGGCTTAATTGTCTTTTATTTTCTGTACTCATGAGATTGTTCAGGGCCTGAGACATGAACATTCCCAGCGACAACTTACCTTCATATACATGTGGTCAGTTCACATGCTGTCTCTCTAGGGGTTGTCATATCCACTGTAATAAATATTTCAAAGGCTGATACAGAAAGGAAACTCTGATGTTCTCTAAGATTATGATTGCTCTAAGTTAAATACTGGCACTTTGTTGTCTAAATGACCTTGTACATAGAGAATTTTAAAATATTCATAGGAAAAAAAAGTGTGAATGTAAAAGACTTATTCCTGATGCGTTGGAACTACAGCTCTTGTGAGTCAATATAATTATGCTTATGTCGATAGAGATATGTGCAGAGACTAGGGATCAAGGCTGGATGATTGCACACGCTAAAGATTCCTAGATGCTAGAGAAAAAGAGGTGCAGAGATTTGCTAACGTATCTACCAAACCTTTGCAGCACAATTGCACTAACTACCAGCATGGGTTGCTAAGCTACAAGGATACCTAGTGTACCCTAGTTTACCTAGTGTAAATTAAGGCATGCCTATCTTCCAGAGCATTGTGGAAAACCTTGGGAGCCAAAATACTTTGAAATACAACTGCTTTTCAATAAAGTTTGGCAAGATATTACTGCAAGGTAAACAGAAAGTTCAATATCCTTTGTTTAACTTGTCTGAAGAAGTTTAAGTCTCTTAATCCTGTCAGATTTTTTTGTACTCAGCACTATCCAGATCAGGTTATAGGTATATCTTTTCTGTTGTAAAACTCTAGTAGTGAAAACAGGCATTGCTTCCAATCTCATGTGTTTACAATTTTACTTGATTGCTATTCCAACAGATTTCAAGCCATGGATTTAAAGGTTTAATGTTCTTATGGCTGGAATTTGTTCTTTTTCTAACAAAAACTTCTGGTTGCATTTTTTTGTCCCTATTCTTGTTAGTCAGCATTTTACTTAAGTCACATTTTTCTCTCTAAATTGCCTTGAATCAAGTTTTCACTATTGTCTTTCCTGTCAGTTATTTTTACTAATTGTTCTGAAAACCAGCTCATAGCAGTAGTATGTGGAATATGCGTGAAAGATCCTAGATGGTGATAGGAACAAGTCTTTCAGGCTGGAGTACTAGTTGTCTAAAGGTAGAATCCAAAAACTTCACTTAGCTGCTACTGCAAAGGATATTCAGGATGAATCTAATACAAACATATCCCCAGGCTGGGACCATGGTCTTCTCTTTGAAAAGCACGCCATAGTGTACATAGCATACTTGCATACTTTCTTGCAACAAGGGAAAATAACCATTTCAAATGAAGTTTGCAACAGATGGAAATTGATTGAAAGGATCTGAAATGTTCTAGAGATGTGTGTTTTAACTTGCCTTGTTCCAAGCAGTTTTATCACTGTTTTGGTAAAAATTGTCTTGTTTCAAGCAGCCTTTACAGACGCATTAGAAGCATATTAAGGTTCATATTAACGTGTTGTTGCCCTGAGTTTTAGAATCTGTGAAGTTTTGCCTATATAAGAACTCTGGATATCTTCCCCAACACACCTCGCAGAGATGTGTCACTGTTTGGCAAAAATAAAAGCATTCTCACATGCTTTTCTGCTCAGCTGAGTTTTATGAAAAAGGCTCGGATGCCAAACCTGGGAATTTTAAAAACCATCAGAAACATTCATTCAGTTATTGCTGGCACGTCATGCTGGAGCTTTCCATTGTATTATGGCGAAAAAATAATTTAGTTGTGCTGTATTTAATAAACAGTTGGAATATATAATAAATTCCGTTTGGCACATTTTTAAAGCAGAGGAAAAATGATTAAGCTGTCATAGTTTTAGCCAAGAGAAAATCATTCTGCCTGTGTAACAGAAGGACTCTGTGAAAAGGTATCGCTTTCTCCAGCCTTAGTAAGCTTCAGTGGGTTACAAACGATCTTTAGTAAGGATATGAGTAAATCAGAGGTTTATTCTAATATTACTTAGATTCCTTTACAGAAGTGAAATATCTTTCATTGTGAAGTCACTTGAAAATCAACTTCTCTCCTACACTGCTTACTTTGTCATCCCTATATTGACTTAACAGGAGAAGGGATAAACAGAAGCATAAACCTGGCTTCCAGGTTTAGATATGAATTTTTGTGTGTAAATTTTAAAGAACTGGATTTCAAATTACTGCAACATCCACTAGTTAAACCTTAAAAATATGTCAACCTACAAAGCTTGTTTGAAATCTGAGTCCCTAAGAACTGAGGAATATCAGTTCTGACATTTTCTATAAATGTTTAAAATTAAATAATAACAATCTGATGATGATTAACTATTCTTGCACAGAATAATGATAGCTCTACTCCAGAAGCCAGGGTATATAATGGTCAGGTACATGCTGCATTTCATAGATTAATTTGGAAATATCCTCAGTAGAGGTTTTTTTGGTCTCTTCTAGATTTGATATGTTAATTTGTGATTTTCTTTCTTTTGTTGTGTTTATGATTAATTGATTTTTATACTAACTATATTGCACTACTTTGATGCAGAGTTTTCAGCTACTGTGTACAGTTCCAAAACCAAACTATTTGAAATGGGAATTCACACAGATAAACTGTCAGATTATTATTTCTTGAGAGGAAAAAAAGCACAACAATAACACCCATAACCCACTACTCAAAGACCACATCTAACTCACTGCCAGAGACTGAATACAACTGAATTAAGTTTTTATCTTTGAATGTCTAAAACTGAGTGAAAGCAGGTGGGGCTTGGCAAGGTGTGAATCAGTCTTCAAATTTAACACTAAAATTGAATCAACTTGGAGAAGAGGGTAGAAGTTCAAATATAGACTGATCAGTTGATCTAAATGCTGTATGAGCCATTGACAGCCTTGTGAGCACTGACATGGCAGGGATTTGCCATTTCAGAAAAAATATAAGGAGAATGGACCTCAAGTCAGTGAACATTATTGGTAAGAACTCACAATCCAAATGCACCAGTATCCAAACTGGGCCACATTGGGGTTACATTTACACCAAAAGGGAGACGAGACTGAAATGTAACTTTTTGACATGTAATTATTATCAAAGAAATTTTATTATTTTTTGAATTCAATCCTCCAACTGTTAAAACTATCAAACTCTTTTGAAGATGGCAAAGTTTTGTATGTCCTTAGCATATGCATTCATTAAAAAAGTAAAGCAAAAAGGTTATTGCTTATAAATGAATATTAATTATTCTTCATAACAAAGCTTGATTATTTTTTTAAAAAGTCCAGAACTATACAATGCCTTTCAGAAAGTTTGGGAAAACAGTTATGTGAAGAGTTTTTACACAATAAATAATCTATTCTTTATAAATGTACAAAATCATGCCAGCAAGTAAGAAACTGATACAAATGCAATAACTGGAAGATATATTTACTTTTATAACTATAATAATTTATTTATGAAATATATCCACATATATATAAAATATATATTTTTTGGCAAAGATCTTCCTTCTTTCAAACAAAATGTTACCACTGTTTTAAGCCCATATAAACATTTTTTCCACACTGTTTTTTTCTTTTTGCTTTTTTTTTTTTTTTTTTTGGTCTCCATCTATGTGCCCTAGGAAAAGTCTGCTTGAATGTCAAACCAGAAAAGATCTGTAATGTCACAAGTATAAAGTTTCCTTTTTCTTTTTAAATTATGTTAAAAAACGGGTTTTGAAAATATACTCGTACTTTCTAGCTTCTTCCTGCATCTCTCATCAAAAAGTCCATAACTTTGTTGAAACAATTCACACTGAAAATTCTTCAGGGAAGATATTTTTCTTTTTGACAAGTTTTCACGTTGTTCAGTGATGATGTTTTAATGAAGAGTTAAAAATATGATTTTAAAATATTAGCAAAGATGAATGTATCTACTGTGGATGATATATAGGGGCTTAGACCAGCAAATGATCTAGTAAAGGAAATTATTCTGACTGTATGAAGTTTGATTTTAAGTTCCACAGTTTTACAATATTGGGTATCAAACTTTGAAGTGTAGAAGTAATTTGTGCCTAAATTAGGTAATCTATTGAATAATCAATGTATACTCTTACCTTGCTATGGTTTATAGTAATATTTATATTAGTCATTCATATTTATTCTGCATAGATACTGTCATTTAAACATCTGCCACGAAGTTACAATATGATTCAGGCTTTCATACATAAACAAGAGAAATATTTTATTGATTTATTCTTAATGAGAACTCAATCCCTCTCTAACTCGTCATGTTCTCCCATTACAACTGCCTGCATAAAGCTTTGGCTGGTTCTTCAGACAGACAGCAAGCAGTCAGTGGAACAGCATGTTTCTATTGTACTTTATAAAGTCAGGTAAAAAAAAAAATGATTCCTGAAACTTTGCGTTGCTGAAGTTTGAATCCTCCTTTGAATTTTTCTTCGATGCTGATACATTCCCTGCCAGGTTACACGATAAAAATTATCCTTCACTGAGATTCTCATGAGAGGAGCATGGGAGAAAGCTTATTCAGACAAGTTCACGTGCCCTCAAATTGGCATTGATGAAATTAGTTTTCCGTGCTTCTGGATTCTCCACTGGCATCAGACTGAAGCATCAAGTTTGTCCATCTCAATGGAGAGATGTAGTTTAAGTTCTTGCTTCTGAGCTTCAGCAAATAAACATTAAACCTTTAAAAAAAAAAAAAAAATTAGCTTAATTATTCTGAACCAACCACCAGCCAACTCCTCTTGATCCTGATAGAACTGTGATCTCCTGATCATCTCCATCCCTGTGGTTATTTGTGCAAACAGTGAATGTCACCCAGATGGCAAATTAGCTCTGATTAAATAATCAGAGAAATTCAGTCTGGAGACTTGCGATCCAAGTGCTTCCCCTGAGAGCTAAAAGGGTTTGGATAGTAAGGTATGTTTGTTTTGTTTTTCCTAAATTCTGTGATTCTAATGGCTGCTGTGTTTCATCCAAAACTGGAAGTATTTGGTAACACTAAAACCATTTTAAATTTCTTGCATAGCACTGTATTAAGATTTGGAATCAGATCTTTTTGAAACTGGTTACTAGATCACAGTAAAGTCTTCCTATATGATATCTAAAATAGATTTTCCCCTCCAAATATCCTTTTTACAAAGTTTATTCTGTTTTCTGAACCTAAACAACTCAAGTTTTGCTAGAGCACTGCACTGTGACATGTAGCTTATGTTGCTGCAGAGCTAAATGAGCAAAAAGATGATAGACAGGAACAGTGGTGGCCTTAAGGGGGAAAAAAAAAAGTGTGGGACTTTTGCCAGAAAATGTGTTGGCTCATAGCCAGAGAATCCAACTCTAGGAGCCATAGCAGCACAGGGAAGGCTGGAGTGTTACTCTGTGTACAATCCGTTATTTAAAAAAGGAAGCCTCATTTCAAAAAAAAAAGAAAAAAAGAAAAAGTAGTAAGATTTATTTGAAATAATTTATATGTCAGATAATGTTAAAAAAATGGAAAATTCACCCAACATTAAACTGAAAATGAGCATCTGTTACATACCTGATGGTTCAGAAGCTCCCAAACTCTCTGTGCTACTCAATGAAAGCATGTTCCTTTTCTCTGCATACATCTTTCTTTTCTATTGTTTTCACTGATCCACGATTTCTGAAGAAGCAAGATTTACTAAGTTCTTCACCGTGATCTTACCGGTCATATAGAGCTATTTATAAAGTGTTAAATGATATATTTTTCTTTAGACCACATAATTCTTGGTATTCTTATCTAAAATATTGCAATATTAAGCAGGCCTTGAATTATCCTGTTTATTCTTCTAATTGAAAAGGAAATTGGCTGTTTAAAATACAGCACATCATAAAAAGAAACAACAGAAATAAAATTCAAAATACCAGACATGATAATTTTGTTTAAAAACAATTCATTTACTAATCCTTTAGTTTGATATATGCAGCTTAATTATTTAGCTTCATTAAATAGTCAAACTACGTAGACAGCAGTGTTAAGGAAGGATACTCACTTTCTGTCTTGCGTTGTCCTGCAAAACTGCATACACTGTTTGTCACATACATCCAAACAAGAGCATCGAAACGAAGACTGGAGAGTACTTTGAGTCTGACCTGTAGACCTTTTGCCTCTAAAACTGCCTCTGTAGTTAGATAGCCCGTACGGCACAGTCCTCCTATCAGGAGAATCACAATGACAATATATGTTACAAACCCGTAAGAGTGCTTTTCATAGAAAATAGACCTGTTGATGCAAACTAATAAACATTGGCACAAAACTCAAATCTTTTGCTCATGTAAAACATTTTGCTTGTAAGAGATCACATATTTTGCTTAAAGTACTCAGGCTTTTGCAAAGGTAAAAAGTAGCAGAAAAGTAAATTAATGGCAGAATTAGTTGACAAATCTACTGTCTGCATATGAAAATTCTGAATACTTACCAGCAGATACAAATACTTTCCCAAGTTACTGCTTCTTTTAATTCTCATCCATCCCTTTGTTCTCATCTTCATCATTCAGAGTCTGGGGTACCCATAGATTTACTATTTTCATCACTCAAAACTGTCAGCATGATTGGTTTGCTGTACTATGTTTAGGGACCTGACACCAAAGGCATAGGTATGAGAATCAACAGGATAATCTTCTTCATATGGAAGCCACAGTGATACACATCCATTAGTGATACTTATCCTCTTTTCTTTAGGAGATCATATTCATTCTTTACAATCGAGAAATAGTAAGAGGCAATTCTCTTTGTTTCCCTCCAGTCTGGCATACTCTGTTTCTTACTGGGGAATATTCAGTAATAAATATTGTTTTCCAGAAAAGGACATGCTTCATCACTCCCTGCTAGTATGCCAGAAATATATCGATATTTTTGATTGATATCATAAATGATTCCTCTTGCAAGGTGTTTAAGAATCTCTATTGATAGCAGGTATACCACATGGAACCTCTGGAAATCCACCAAAGTTCAATGCTCTTAAGGCATGGTCAACCCCATCAATCTGCTAAAAATCAGAGGAAATTCTCTTATTCAAAAGAAAGGATGAGGGAAGAACATGCAGGAGAGGAGGTTAGGGTGGCAGAACAATGCCTGAATAATCAGTTCGGAGCCAGTTGGACTTCTAACATTTTCTTTCATAAAAACTAGGGTATTAATTGGAAATCTGAGAATTTTCCGTTCTCCAACACTTGTGCTGGGCTGAAAATGTCAGAAACATTATTCTCTGAATGTATGCAATAATTTTTGATTGGCAAGACTGATTGTAAAAGAAAATCATAAAAATAGAGAAATAAGCAGTATTTCTGTGTGTTTGAGTTTTTCTCCTTCAGATGCTGTTACATATTTACACTACATAATTCATCCTGTGTAGTCTTAATGCTAGGAAGGACTAGCAGGATGCAAATTAATCTGAAAAGACTATTTAGTGCTTGACTGTGTCCCCCACCACCACACACAGACACCCTGCATCTTCTCAAACAATAGATTGAGAAGCTATTTGCTTCTTGAGTCCCATTTTATACTTGAAGGGCATTACTAATTCTATATTGGCATATAGTAATGAGTGATAAATGGCTCATATAGGAAACTTTTGACACAAACAATTGCTTTATTATTTTATTTTTAGACTCATTTGTACTGCTTATGAACTAATGGTTGCTATTTGGAGGCAGGAATACAAAATGCCTATGTTTTTAAGGGTGGTGAGCCTTCTGTGAAAACTATCTGGTAAAAATACCTGCTGTGCAACATTTGCTCAGATTTAGGCTAAAATGAAAGCATGAGTCTTGCTTGGTCTAATCAAACTTGAAACCCCTATCCCTGAGGAGGTAGGTCTTGAGAGGATAAAAAGATTTTTACAGCTTTTGCAGATGTCACCCCACTATATACTTAACCAGACATAAAATACTGCAGTATGTTTTTCTCATTATTAAAACTGTTTCCTATTTTTTCTAGCAAACAATGCAATTTTTTTTACTCTAATGGCTCTAAATCAGACCGTGCAGGACTGAGCTGTTACTTGCTCCTCTGTCTGGGGTTCTGTCTGCAGAGCTGGAGTGGCAGTGGGAGTACATGTGCTTACTCCTTACTTGCTAGAGTTTGCAAGTTAGTGAACTAGTTAGAACTGGGATCAAATTCAATTTCAAATTTCAATTACATTAATATTAACATCAGTATTAATTGTGATGATTAAATAATGGACCCGTAACTAGTCTGATGATTTGTTTGATATGAGATGGTAAAATCCAGCAAACATACAGGAGTGGGGAATACAGCATAATTATAAGTAATAGGAACTATGAGTCACAGCCCTAAGCAAAGGAAGAGACTGATATTTTAGATACTGCTTCTGACCTTTCTAAAGAGCCTACAGCTCTGTGAAACAAACTTTGTAAGTTTAATGCTTCTAAGCGTATTCTAAAAATGCATTCTTTTGTATGTGTAATGTGTATGTATATAACAAAGTGTAAATACACTTTGTTCTCAGTGATACGGAGAACAGTGTTCCCAGAAATACTTGCAAATGTAATGATATTTTTCAAGTGTGGTAATTTAAGCTAGAATACCCAAGCAAACACTTTTATATAAGCAAATAAGGAGGTATGCCAACCTAAGGGAAATCTTAATTTTTGTTATCATCTTCCCAGTATCATCCTGCCTCTCTGTAATTTCTAAGAAAAAAAAAATTAAATCAAAATAGAAACTTTAATAGCAGCCCACAGTCTTTCCAGTAGCATTCAGAGCTGTAGAATGCAGTAGGTGTTTTCTTGTCTGTCAGTTACTGTGATAAAACTCATAAATTGCAACATTGAAGCAGAAGTTAGACTGTGTGCATGGTTCTCATTCCAGTAACTGAAAATGTCAGTAATTCAAGTTAGTTCATGTCTCTTTCTCAGTACTTCAGAAGTGAGAAGAGATGCCAGAGATTCAGTTGAACAAATATCAGAAGTATTTGCCTAGCAGCATGCTTATCTTAGATTGTTGCACATGATTAATGAATGGCTGCTTGTGCAGCAAATCTTATGGTGCTGCAAAGCTCAGGTTCAAAATGAGGGAACTAGAATCTATTTCTACACAGTGGTAATCACGGTCAACATTTTACTGTTACCAAGAAAGTCTGTTGCTAAGAAGCCAACTTATCTTTCCATTCCGGTAGATGAAGCATGTCTTTTAGTTGAAGCATGCTATCTTTAGCACACAGAGGGTAGTTTCTGTTGCACAGTGAAGATGAGGGACAGCTAAACTAGGCAGAAGCAGGTTTGTTGGCTGACCAACTGCTGGACTCCCGGGATCAGTCTGAGCATCTGATTCCCTAGCACCATGTTCCTAGGGGTTACGACAGAATTCTCTGACAAAGCATCGGCTAAGAGCAATTTGGAAACATTTTAAAATTTCTATGTGTGATTCACAGATTTTTATTTTTTTAAATAGGTTTCACAAGAAATAAGTTTCTGATCTTTATTCAGACTACATTGCTTTTCCTTGTAGAAGGGTAAAACTCATGAAACAGTAAAATTGTTTGCCATATACTTAAGGACTGAGGTGTACAAGGTGTTCTTTCTGCATTTCTTCTCTACAAAGAGGAGAACGAGCATATTGAGGCAATTCCGGATCAGCCTTTCCAAGGTACTTCTTTGAACTGGCATGTGGGTGGCAACATTCAAACGTGAGATGGAGGAGGAGATGGCCACATTCTTTTTGGTCAGTTACCAATGTGATTACTGTGGCCAGGGAACAGATGCATAAAAGAGAAGCCAATATATTCATTTTTTAAACACTTCCAAAATTACAGTAGGTCTGGGTTTAAGGAAACAGTTTCTCTATCAGTATAAACTATTTTGTTCTTTATTCACATTATCAGAAGGAATCATTATAAAGGAGGAAAAAAAAGTTACTATTGTTACTCTCCAGTGCCTGGAATGAAGCCATGTGTATGATTTGCCAGTGTCCCACCATCCCTTGTTTGTACTATAATGACTGGTCATTGCTCAGACAGCCAAAATCCAACTAGCTTATTTTAATTCTTATAACATGTGACTGAGTTTCTCATGCTATGTTATAATTGACCTATGAGTTGCTTTTATTTTCTACTTTCCCAGCCACTTAAACACAGTAGATACCTCCAGGGCACTTGTGAGTCTCAGCCAAAACAGAAGGATGAGGGGGTTGCAGCATTCATCTTAGATATTGTGATTTCAGCATTCAGCAATATATTTCTGGCACGTATCCAGGCCAGTCAGGCTCCCAAGAGTCTCCAGTATTTTCAGACATTCTTAAAATGTATGAGATTGCTGTAAGGACCACTGAGAAAAAAAAGAATGGGGAGAAGAAGCAAGATCGCTTTATATTCTCTGTGTGAACCAAGATGTCTCCAAAATGAAAGCTGTTAAGGGGATATAATGAGATATTTCTGTGTATAATCTCATGTAAAGTTACAGTAGTATTACTATGTAGAAGAGATCATTGGCTGCTCTGAAAGTTCACTCCAACTCTCTGCAACTAGCATATTTTTTTTTAATTGCAGATAGTTTGCAACAGTTATTCCTCCCATATTATCCTTTGATCATCACCATTATTTATTAAGTAAAACACCATGGGAATGTTCATTGAAGAAGTCCCTAACTTGCTGGTCTTATGTCATCCTAACTATATGCGGTGTTCACAAAAATTGTAAGGATTTCACTGTTTTTTTTTCTACTTGATTATTCAAGTAGAGATGGAGAGATATAATAGGCTGTTCCTTCTTACCAATTGTCTTAGTTCCTCATCTATTTAAAGATTTATGATGACGCACAAAAATAATGTTTCTTCTGAGTAGATTCCTGTAGTTAAAATTATTTTCAGAGAGGAGAATTGGTGTTTATGCTTTGTACCCACCTTTATTTCCCATATCTTCTGTTTTGTAGCAGTCAGTGTTCCTAGATACCTGAACAGGCTACTGGTATCTAAAAGTTATAACTCCAAGATCTTGCTGAATTTGGTTTTATCTCCACTGCTGTTTTAATCTGATTTGTTTAGTTAAGCTTTTAAAGGGTCCCAAATTAGTTAATTAGTTATAGCTAATTTAGGCAATAAGACAGAGATTGCATGTATCTGCTTCAACGTCAGTCTCACTGACCACATGAGTTCTGTGATCTCCCTCCTACTGGGACTTCCTGGTATCCAAACTTGGTACCCAAGCACCACTGAGACTATCTAGGGGCTAATGTCTCTGTGATAAGGCAGATCATCTGTCTGGATATCTCCTTTAACAAGCCATTGCAGAACAGTTACAGCAATGAGATAGGCTAGAGCAAAACTCCACTATCTTGCTAGCAACCTACGTGCCTGTCTACTCGTGTCAGCAGACTTAATGAACTGGTGCTGGCACAATCACTGGAAAGAATGCGCTGGGCTGCATACTGTCTCAAATACCATAAGCAGTATTTCTGTAAAGTCAGCTGGTCCCTGAAAGCTATGGTGATGTGAAGACAACCCTGGCCAGTGTCAGGAGACAGTCAGCTCTTGTACATGCCTCAGGAGCACCCTGTGAAAGAAGAAAGTGAAAAAGCTGGACAGGTCAGAGCGGCTTCATTTTTCCTCCTGTTTCATTACCCTTCTTTGAAGACCATGGCACATCTCAGGCAAAGGGATGCCTCAGAGGAAGGATAGGCCTGCACTAACAGCCCTGAAAAGAGGCAGAGATGCTTAAGACAGGAGTGAGACCGGGGCAGAGAGCAGAACTAAGGTGTGGACTGGAAGCAGTCAATGTAGGAGCTGGGAGTTCACAGAGACAAGAATAATCTGGGGTTGCAGTACTTGCTAGTTATGAAAATGATGATGAAGACTTATTTTTTTCTTCAAGTCATTTTATCTTTACAATGAGTTGTTAAGGTTTGCCCATCCTGATTTAGGAAACTCACTTAAACTAACTCTGCAAAAGGATACAGAATAAATGCCATCTTCCCAGGCTTTATACACCTTAATTTCCTTAAACTAATTATTCCAGCAGTATTAAATGAGCCATATTTTGATCCCTGTGATAACAAGATAATTCCAGTAATATGTTTTTCTGAGTAAATGAGATAACTTTACAATATATATATATGATGTGTTCACAATGACTACAGTTTCAAAGAACTTCATTTAATAACTTCACTGACTACCAGTGCCTGGTAGCTTTTTCTCCTTTTCCTATAAAAATAAGCCATCTTGCATCTTGCATTCCTTTTGCTTTCCTATTTTATATATGTTATTTGGTAAAAGTTAAATACAATTTAAGCTTGAAGCAAACTCAAAAGCAACATCCAGGACAACTGGCAGGCAGCACATGTTTCTGCTGATCTTTACTGGAAATAACTATATTTGTGGCTTTTATAAATAATCAAGAAAGAAGGGTTCTCATAGCTGCAATCTGTCTTACCTGGCAGGGACAGGCTAGTCAGGAGCATGTATTAGAAAGCATGCTCTGTAAAATACATAAAATACTTTATGACACACACAATATTCTTATTAAAGGAATGAAATAAAATTAAGTGGCAAAGGCTCGCTTTTTCAAAGCAAGTCTCTGTATTCATTATTAGCTTCTGCACCCCCCCCATACTGTCTACACAGAACATTCTCCAGTGCATGTTTCCACCATTCCCCACAGTGTGTATAGTTAAAAACACACTGTTGGTTTAAAAACAAATAAAAACCTGGGGAGAAATAAACACAAAGTGTTAAAAATTTAAGACTCATGGTCTGACAGCCCTGGAAATGGTTATTCTTTGTTTACTCTTAGAATTTGAGCAACATGAAGAGCAATAGAGAAGTTTCAAAGCAGTAGCTATTAGCATGTGCCCTCGGTGGTCCCATCTTCTCTGCAGGGCTCCCTCCTGCACTGACGTGGGAATTGAGTCTACAGAGCCAGAGGAGTTTCAAGCCATCCTGAGGATACTATTGTTAAGATATCAATACTATGAATGCTAGAAAACATCAGTTAAACTTCCTCATTTCCATTAGTTATTTTTTATCTGCTTTATACTTGATATTTTTTTACCCCAGTATGACATTAGATTTCATATGTTTTGGTTATTTTAATTGTTACTAGCTTATTAAGATTTCCCTTTTTACCTTTACTCTCAGGATACATTAGAAAATGGAGTATACATAGATAGTCTAATGTTGGTAGAATTCATATGTGTAAAACTTAAATTTCAGTGAACATGCAGATAGTAAAATCTGCAAAATACCCACCTAACTTTATCCAGGAAAATAAAATCAATTTTAATTGCCTAGACAATATTATAAATTTTTCACACTGAATCAAAAACCCAGTAAAGAAAGAAAGAGGCACATTTTTTTCTTTTTTTAGACGAAGGCTCCTGTATGCCATGTTTTGGTAAAGCAGCCAGTGTACCTGGTTTTTACATCATTTCAAGCACAGCATCATCCCAAGTAAACACATAAGCTGCTTGCATATGAAAGGACCTGCTAAAACGTGACAGTGGTGTTGACAGCTGTGTTTGGCATTAGCAAGGGTAGATAAGTGGAGGAACGTCCTGAAGGTCTGCATCTCTTGCTGCAGACAAGCTAATTGTTGTGAAAAGTGATCCAGTTGTGAGTTTGAGCATTTGCACTTGAAGACCCTCCAAGAACTGTTTTTCATTTTTTGATGAATCAGAAAGGCATTTCATAGCAAATTTTATACAGCTGTGGAAAATTGCATAATATCCTAACATTAATAGCTGTTCTAGTAATAAAAATGTTATTTTTATTGTATAAGCCAAATGGTTTGTCACTAAAACAGACCAAAAAGAAATAGAGACAGAGATGCTTAGTTCAAATCACTGTCATAATATCTAGCTCAGCAGCAGCTTAAACATGAAAGACTAGTTCAAGTACAGTTTAGGGCTAGTATTAGATGTGTACTAAGTTATATTAACTTAGCATTATGTTTTCATAGTGTAAATCTCTGGGCTAGCTTTAAAATGATCATCAACAAAGGAATGAAGAACTAGAAAAATGTTTCAATACATAAGCTGACTGAAGATAATAAAGTGGCACTGTTGGAGCATAGTATTACACACCTCTAGCTGTTTGAACAGTGAAATACTCACAAAGACTGATGGACACTGCAGTCTTCAGTGAACTTTCCAGTTCAACAGAAAATTCAGGCATCAGCTTCATCCTTTTGATTCAGATGGTCAACCATGCTCACTGTTAGACAGATTATCTTCCTTTTCTGAACTTGCCTGGCTTGCAGCCACCATTTTATCATTATGCCCTTGCCTAGCAAGGATTTTCAATCTGATATATTATTAGTACATTGTTTTACTGAATAGAAGCACTTTGCTTGCCTTCTTTCCTTTCCAGGAGTGTATAAGATCTTGTCCATGCTTAACTAATGAAGAAGATAATTCTCAAAAAAGGGAGTAATTCTAATACTTTATACCACCTAATACCCAGAAGGATGAAAAGCACTTTACATTTTGAATGTTTCCTTTCACAAAATTCAATCACTCATGAAATTGAGGTAACAAAAGGATAAGGTAATAGAAAAGAAAAAGCCAGCAGGACATCCTGTTATAACAATAGTATCCAGTAGGCTTCCAGTCTTCTCTTGTGTGAGAATAGCCAAGATATCAAATCTTGGTGAGTGAAGCGATGACCAGATAAAGATCCTTTCCGATCTAAGATGGCATTCTGATAGTGACCAAGGCCAATAGTGAGCAAAATCACTAAGTTAAAGCTGTTGGATAACTTGATCATAGGTGGAATCAGCTGCTGTTTTCAGTTTAGCTTCTGATAAGCCTTAGATTCACAACAAACCCATTTGTCATCACTTTCAGCAGAAACAGAAAATGAAAATGAATGCCCTTTTTACCCCAACAGGTAATCATACAAGGTCAGGAGGAAAGACTTTCACAGGTGAACTCTGGAGTTGTCAACCTAGACTTGCTCCTCTACCTAAAAGGCCACCAAAATTTAGGATGTGACCTAAAAATGTTACAGAAACTTCATGTATCTTCTCTATGATGGCACAAGAACATGTCAGCCCATGCTGGTGAAACACCTCCACCAACTCTCAGATTATTGGTAAGCATCTGCCTTTGTACTTCCAAAGAGGAAACAGAGCATGCGTGAGTGCGGAGGATCAAACTCTTCCCTTCACTTTGACCTTTCAACCCTACTGATGCAGAAATTTTTGTCACCAACACAGAGAAAAATCTTTAGATCATCATTTAAGTTCATCTTTTAGTATAAACTTCAGTCAGTTATTCCCCTTTTTTGAGCCTAGTATCCAATACTGAAATAAGGCCTGTCATCTATAAAAAAAAAAGGAGGAAACAAACCCCTTTGATTTAAACTTTTCAAGAAATTACCACTTCTTTTGGAACTTAGCCTAAGTGGCTAAATGTCTTTATTATGCTAATCACTTTTGTCTACAAGGCATAATTGCATTTTTCTACTCTGATTTACAGATGATCCTTAGGACTTCTTCCTTCCCACTTAATGCTTTTCCATCAAAAAAAAAAGGCAGTATGTCAAAAAAAACACTGGTATACTCAGGATCTGGATTAACAGTAATGGTTCGTGGGCAAGTATAAAGCAATAGGCAAGCATGCATGCATGTAATTTCCTATTTAATTTAGGATGGCTACAGAGAGTCAAGGGCTGCAATACTCTCCAATTTAGTGCTTTTCAGCAGCTCTCACTACTGATCTTAGAGGTTTCTCAGCAAGGATAGAAATACACCCTGTGTTGGCACTCTGATTCCACCACTGTTTTTATTGAAACTACTTCTCCAGGGAGGGAGGAGGAGGAGGGGCCATGACCAATATTTGTCTTGAATGTATTAAAACAATGCTTAAAAGCATCTTCTCTTGGAAGAAATGGTGAGGAAGAAACAAGAGGAGAAAGTTAAGTTCATCTATGGCGTATGGAGGAGAGAGTAATCTGGAAGCAGAGAACATTAAGGAATTTGTGATGGGAATAAGAAATGATCAAGTGAAGGATGCAATGAAAATAAAATAAAAGTAATTCCAGTGTTTGGTGTAGGAAATAAAATGGAAAAGACATGAAGTAAACAAGAAAAAGATCAGAATTAACAGATGTTAGGAAAACCTCTCCAGTCTTTAATACCATTTTCTGGCCTCTCATTGCATGTGTGGTCCTCAGAGCTGTATTTGAGCCAAACACTTAGTAGTAAATATGAAAACTTTCAACAACATGCACAGAGCAACATAAAAGGTCCATTTAGAGCTCATGCAGTCTACATGTATATAACTTGCTTCCAAAGTTGTTCCTAAAGTTGTGTAACTACTTTAGGTCTGATTCTTCTCATATACATTCAGGAAAACCTTTTGACTTCCTGAGACATTTTATAGGTAGAAGACCAGGCCAGAATTAGGGCCATTCATCCAAATGTGTGATAAAAACCCAGTCCTAGGCTGAATATATAATATTGTACTATCTATTGTACTGAACATACTCAGAAATATCAAATATCTCTATAAATGCTATTTTAATTACTATCTCTGGTCTCATATACAGAAGCTTTTCCCTGTGGAAGAATCCTAGGATTTGTGACAGCCAAGACTGTAGCTTAGAGAGTGTTGTACATCCAGCCAGCCTGGTGAACAGGGCCTTTCTTTTCAGTGCTGCCCTTGCACACTGGAGCAGGGAAATTTCAAGGATGTACTAGAGGAGAGGAGGGCAAGGCAGAAGTGCAGCTCAGACACCTGGCTCTGCCAGCCTAAGTGCACTGCTTCCCTTTTCTACTCTCCAGAAACCTCAGCCCACCGACTTCGAGAGTGCCTCTTTTCTCCAACTATAAACAGCAATTACAGATTTAAAAAAAAAAAAAACATTTCCTACTGGACTCATTCCCCTACTCTCCTCAATTATCCACCCACTGCTTATCAACCCTGTGGGGCTTCTAGCAGCCTGGTTAACCTACTCCCAACAGTATTGGGAAATAAAACATATTACAGACTCTTAAACCAAATTGTCAGGCTTCCTCTGGTCATGGAAACCATATACATTTTCATTCTGTATTTTTTGTTCTTCCTTTGCTGATCTTCACACAGGACTTCCAGATCGGAAAAAAATCTCATCAGTGAGAATTCATCATGCACATTATTAATGTTACAATGTTGTACCCAAAATACTTTTCACATCAGAAGGAAAATGGTGCTTCTTACTGACCCAAACAGGGGGTCCTATAAAATTAGAATTTAAAAATCAGCAGAACTCTATTTAGTCAGACTGTGGCCAAAAAGGAATGTAGTCTCCCTGCTTTGCTGGTGAAGCTGTGACTCAAAATATATCAAGTCAAAAATATTTAGCTAAAATAACTCTAAGTAATCCTGGGATGGATTAGTATGGAACTTGAAGAGCTGGATGATGTCTCTGAATGCATTATACATATTGAATGTGTCTGTAATCTAAAACTCATTTGACTTTATGTTGTTGCTACTTTTTTTTTAACTCTATTCCTTTTGTAATTGTAATGGGATTAAAAGCTTTGCAATTGAATCAAAGGCAGATCTGGCTTAGTGCAAATGTTCCCAACTGTAGTTAGTGAAGTTCTTGGTTGTCGCAGCACGTGGAGGTTTCACAGACAAATGGTCCCAGTATTTCTTAATTCCAAGGTTCATTAGATCAATCTCATCTTGATCTCCTGCTGAATTTAAATGGACTGCTGGAGTTGCCACAACAGTGATTCTTCTTGGCTTAGAAATAATCTTAAAAAAATCTTAAGTCACTGAAAGATACGGGACATGGACAATAGTCTGGGACAAGAATGATTCCAACTTTCAGGCTCAGGGCAGTGTCACTGTCCCTGGCTGCATTAAGTGCTGCAGGTACTGATGCTGCTTTTCTGCCTCCATGCTTCACCTCTCACTGACCCTTACGAAACTCAGAATTTCCACTTCATGGGAAATGTTATGTTTTCAAAAGTTGTTTTTGTTATGAGTTGGAGAAAACACTTATGTTCCCCATTCCCGCAAAACACAACCATAAAATGTTGCAAAGGGACTTATTTTATGTCTGTAATATTGCAGTTCTCAAAAAGTGTCATTATTTTAGCATCAAAATATTTTTCCCACGTGAATTCCTATGCAGGGCAGCGCAGTTTCACACAGGCTCTTTCTTCATCCCCGAAGAGCGGATTATTGGGCGCAGCCCCGAGCTCTTGCCCCGCGGCTCCTGGTGCCCCGGGGGCGCCGCCCGCAGGCGCCCTCGCCCGACGCCGCCCGGCACCTGCGCGCCCCGCGCCGGCAGGTGGCGGCGCCGCCCGGGCACGGGCCCCGGGGGCGCCCCTGCCCTGCCCTGTCCCACCGCGCTCCCTGCGCGGGCAGCGCCGCCGCGGGCGCCGACCGTGTCTCGGGGGCGGGCAGGACACGGTGCGGCGCCCGCCCCTCTGCCGCCCACCCACCTCAGCGGCGCCCGCCATTTCGCACTCACTCGGGGGTGTTGATCCAGATGATGTCCAGGTGGCAGTAGTAGACGCACTCCTTGTCCTTGTAGGTGTAGCAAGTGCAGCGCCGGACCCGGCGCCGCAGCGCGCCGCCGTCCGCTTTGGCCCTGCCGCCGGCCAGCAGCGCCGCCGCCTCGCTCTCTTCCCGCTCCTTCTGCCCCAGCGCCGCGGAGCGCGGCTCGCCCCCCGGCNGGCAGCGAGCGGGGCCGCGGCGGCGAGGACCCTGTGGGGCGGGAAGGCGAGAGTCGCGCTCAGCGCCCGCGCCCGTCTGCCCGCGCACCCCCGCGCCGCGCCAAGGGCCCCGCAGGCTCTGCTCCCGCCACAGCGTCGGGGCTCCGCTATGTCCGGGCGCTCTGCAGCGGCTGCCGCGCTTCGCTTTGCACCCACGTAGGGCCAAGCGCTGGCTCTGCTGCCGGCTTCTCTGGCACGCCTCGAAGGGGGCTGTTGCTGCCGCCTTTGCGGAAAAAGCTCAGCCTTTGTTTGTGTGCATGCGTGGGAATAGCAAATAAAGAAACTTTTTTACCTGCAGTCGACGTAATTGTAAGTCCAAAGAGGAACAGTAATCCCAGCTCCATTAAACCCAAGTTGCACGCTTGGTAAGTGCAGGCAAAGGTGAGCGGCGGGGAAAATGAACCGTCCCAGGAAGAATCGCTTCAGGTTGGCGGCGAGGAATATCCTGGGGCTCGAGGCAAAACGCTGCTCGCAGCGCTGAGCTCCCACACGGAGGTGTGATTAGTGTTTCTCACTTGTAGTTACTTTCCGCCAGTGCAGATTTAATCCTGAAGGGGAGAGTGTTGTCAAGAGAAGGGAAGACCCATCGCTCAGCTTTTCCCACACACACCTCCTGCCCCCACCCCCAAATCCGATCAGAAACTGGAGCTGCTGTTTTCCAGCTGCAGACGCCTCCCACAGCGGACAGCTGCGGGCCGGGGCCGGGGCTGGGGGCGGCGCGGCCTCCGCGCCCCCCGCCCGCGCAGGTAGGGCCGCAGCGGCCGCGCATCCCCTCCGGAAGCCGCCACAAACCCCCTTTGTTCGCGCTTCCCCGGCGCCCGCGCCCATTGTTCTCGGCGGGATTTCGGAAGGGCAGATTGCTGGGGTGATAACAGCTCCCGCTGCAGCCTCTGCCGCGGATCTGGCAGCGCTGTTTGGTTTGGGGGTTTGTTTTCTTTTTTTTTTCTTTTCTTTTTTTTTTTTTTCTTCCTGGACTCTGCTAGTGATTTCCCAGGTGAAATCAAGTCATCAGCTCCCTAATGCTTGCTTTTTCCTGGTTAATTACAGGCACTTCTTTGCCAGACAAATCTACGTAGGCTTTCTAATTTAAGGTGAAAGGCACGCTTACTCCGTGCAGTGCTTGTCACTCGAGCTTGAGACAGTACTCCCGGGCTGCTGTTGTTATTATAACTATTTAAGGGTTAAGGAAATTTCCTTTATCTTTTCTTACAGCAGTGAGTTTGTTATAGCATTTGTAGATAGCACATGGGCAAAGGTTAGCTAACTTCACTGCGGGTACTTTAAATCAAAGCAGGATCTTTTATTTAAAAATGTTTCAGTACTAACAGAAAGAGAGAAAGGGTTGCAAACAAGTTTACTTCTTGTGCCAGTTCAGGATATCTCTGAGATCTCTTTTGTGAGCTACAGAATCCTGAAGATTTTGTTATCCAAAGGCATACTGCTGTTCTCCACCACATCACATTCTTTCTCCAGCCCTGCCCCGATTCCAGCTTCTGGTGTGGACTGCTCAGTAACAGCACTTAAAAAAGAAAAAAAAAAAAAGAACTCATTAAAATGTCCAATTCTGTCAGTTTGTCAAACTTTTGCCTTTTATCAGTTTCTAAAGTCTGAGAGTTTCGTGGCAGACTTTTAATTTACCGTGTTCCTAGCTAATAACAAAAAGATTATGTCTGTCAAAGATTGGCTTCTAGATAGAAAGTTCCTCTTTCTCAAGTTTTATGGAGATCCTCATTCTCAGTGGAAACCTTACATTGCTTTTGTTTCACATAGCTTGTGAAAATGACAAGGCACTGCAGTCTCACACTGAAATCGCAGAAGGACTCATGGTGCCTTGTCTCAAAAGCCCAGTTGAAAGGACAAGATCTCTAAGCCTTGTACTCACTGCAGGGAGAGCAGTTTCTGGGGATGGAGCTGCAAGTGTTTAACTCACATATTGACAACATTCCAGTACTGAGACAGATCTGTGAAAATATTTTGGTGATTTTTAGTTCTGCTAATCTTTAAATATCTTCACTGTGGTCACTAATGTTCCAATAATTAATATA
The DNA here is from genome assembly GCA_013389825.1 of Crypturellus undulatus. NCBI lineage: Eukaryota > Metazoa > Chordata > Aves > Tinamiformes > Tinamidae > Crypturellus > Crypturellus undulatus. Next base: position 312,340 of record VWPW01028648.1, on the reverse strand, counting down.
GTGGGCAGAAATAGATCCCATGTAAGATATTGTCTTTAGCTCAGGCTTGGCAGAGCAAAGCAAGTGCTTACTTACCTTTAAGGGTGAGTAATTGCAGTGAACTGTAAGATTTAAGAGTGCATGTTTATACATCTTGCTTTGATGGATTGTGGGTTTGTGTGTATTGGAGTCATGCCCTCAAAGCATGAACAGGGTTATAGTTAGGCATCACAACTAGATAGCTGCTGCTATTTGGAAAGATGTAGTGGCAAATCTCCTCACAAAAATATAGTTTTTGAAGTTAGATCCTTTGCCTTATGTAAGTAGAAAAGTCAATTGCTTCAAATCAGGAAGTTCCAGATCTTGTACTCCGTTACTGTTGGCTACAGCATGATTATGACTGCATTATAACTTATCTGAAAAAGCAAAAATATAGAGATTTATTATTTAATTATTGTTTAACAAAGCTTCTTGCTGCAGCCAATAGGAAGTATTGTTTATGTGCTGCTGGTGCAGTGGGTAACAGTGACATGATTCTAAGCTCTACATAATAAATTTAGCTTTTCATTGCAACATGCTTTTTGTTAATAATAATGTAATCCTAGTAATAAGAAGTTAAGAATAAGCATTGTATAAGAATTATGTTTATAAGGTGTATGGCAAAAAAACAATCTATTAAAGGCAGTAGTACATTTTGATTTGCCCAAATTTTCCTAAAAAATCATGTTCTGTTTTTTAAATGACATTTTAAGGCCTTCTCTACAGTGCTCTATTTTTTCTTCAGGGTGCTATTTAAGCTCTGAAAAGCAAGGTGAGCCGTATCAGCACTGATACAGAGTGCTGAGTAAACAAAGGAGTAATAAAATATATTCTGAAATTAGCTATCAGGGTCCAGAAATTAAGAAGGGCAAGGTTTTGGTCAAATGACCTTATTTAAGCTGTAAAAGAAGATAAGACATGAACTCTGCAGAAAGAAAGAGACTCATCAAAGGAATTAATACTTCTCAGCATTGCGGGTCTGATTGTCATTTGAACTGATTATCAAGTTATTTTTCTGTGTCACATAGTATCTAATGACTCAAAGACTTGAGACCTTTTAGGAATCACAAATCAAGAATGCTGGTTTAGCAAATAGCAATAAGTACATTTTAAAAATCTGGGGTCAGTTTTCACTTGAAGTGGTTGTAAAGGATATCCGGGTATCAGTTACATTGACATGCAATGCAAAGAAGTGAGCTGTTTTTTCCTACCTTCTAATTTTCCCACCTCCAACATCCCCCTCTGTGCCCTGTACAGGGCCGTGAGAGCCGCTACACTGTGTCCGTGCACAGTGGGAATCCTCCTGTGCTAGGACGCTTCCCCCTTTCATAGGGCCACCCAAGCAGCTTCAAGGAAGACAGTCAACAAGCAGATCCACCTCATCACTCGGTGTTAATATTGTGTATTTGAGAAGAATTTAAAGTTGACTGAAGGGAGAGGACATCTTAGAGATGAGGTCAAGGCTGAAGGAGTCCTGGAATGTGGAGCAGCTGAAAGAGAAGATGTTAAGAAAAGCAAGATTCCAGATTTTATATTAGAAAACCCTGGACTCCATTTCAATTAGGAACATAGTCTTGCTTTTGTTTAGAACTTCTTTGTCCCACATATTGCTATTTTAACAATACACTCATGTCGTTGTGAAGCAACTGGAGACCATAGAAATAGTTTCATAGCATTTAATCTTCATCGCACAGGTGACTACGGAGAATCATCATGAGTTGCAGAGAAGTTCCAGTTGTGTTTAAATAAGGCTAGTTACTGAGAAGAAAAACTTGCAGATTCAGGTCAAGCCTGATCAATACAGATATGATACTAAATGAATGCATCCAACCTTTTTATTACCTTCATACAACATTCATATTTCTTTTCCCATTCTCTTGCTTCCTCAGTAATAATGACATTATTTTCTGTTATTGGAAGAAAAGATCATATACAGCTGCAAGCATTGTGCACTTAATGGCACGTTCTGCATCATTCTCACAAAGCAAGCCACTCAGTAGATAGCAGCTGAAAAAATTTTCTGAAACCAGTAGTTTCTCAAGAAAAGATTATCTTCTGATTATTATTTAAGTTACGTTTCACTTGGGATCTATATTCAGAAAGCTGAAGTAAATCCTGGCTCCCCTCCTCTAGAGACAGCTCTATTCAGAGTCCTTTGATGTCAGTGGAAAGAATCCCATTGACTTCAGTGGCCTTTGAACCAAATGTAGTAAAGGGGCAACAGAGCATTTTGTATGGGTTGTAATTTGGTAACACACTTAAAGGGGGAGAGTTCTGTTACCTATCTCCCCTATTTTTTATTATTTTGAATATTTATATACCGTCAAAAATAATGTGGACACCTGATAAATGTTGAAGAGGACAAATACCTCTGTTCCGACCGGATTACAGTTTATTTAGACAAAAGTAAAGCAAAGGAAAGAAGAAATGCTATGGCTGTTTTTCAGCCTTCATAGCAGTAGAGCAATAGCACACATATTTAATGATTCTTGCTTGTTTCAGCTGTTGTGAAATTTAGGAAGGAGTTTGCATAAGATAACATATCCTGCTGTTGTAATATACTGGAGACAGAGCTCAGATCTCTGGATAAGGAATGCTGTGCAAACCCAAAGTGTTATTATCACAACCCAGCACTCTCCCCACAAGCTGAACCTGACCTCACTTCCTGCATCCAAACAATCTCAGTCTTTGCAAAGTAACAGGATTTTATAAAAAGAGAATTTACTATGACTGTTACATGAAACAGTCCATTTCTTTGAGGTTTATTCAGCTTTTGTCATGTTACTGAACAAGGAAAATTCCGTATCAAAATATGATTAATCTGAATCTGTCTTCTTGTGCTTGTAAAGAACAGGTCCTAAGAGCTGCCATCAAATAAGAAGATAGAGACTTGCACCTGAGGTGGCTGTTGTCTTGCTAAAAGGACATGGGGTGTTTAAAGACAAGAAAGGCAGAGAGGAGAGGCCCTGGGAGAGCACGCTGTTTTCTGGAGGTGCACAGGCAGAAGGAAGCAAACGTGAGTAACAAAGCATGGGCAGGAGCCAGCCTACAGGTGATGGGAGGAAGGGAGGAGTGGTATGCCTGTTTAAGGGTTTGGGGTCTGACCTGTATTTTCCTTTTTCAGAGGCCTAGCGGGAAACCTGTGGCTCGTAGTGGGGAAAGCTGTAGTGCTGGAAGGTCCTGGGAGGGAAAGGAGGTGTCAGGCAAATGCAAGGAAGGGGAGGTGCGAAGGTAAACTGGAGGTGTGAGGGAGACTAGAGACCAGGCATGTCCTGAGGGCTATGGCTGGCTCTGACTACTATAGAAAAAAGTGTAATGTATGTTGTTCTGTGACAGCACTTCCTTGAGAGCTTCCGTGAGTGGAATGCATTGAGCTGGAGCCTGCTTGGGTGCTTGGAAAAGTCTTTTTTTTAGTACTGTCTGGAAAGCCAAAGTGTAAATCTGGAATGGACAGCCCTAGTCAGCGTCTGCATGGAGAGGTCCTGTCAGGACCACTGGGCTACTGAAGAGGTGAGTGTCTATTGTTGCCTTGTTGCCATTTCTGTGCTCCTAGGATCTGGGTGTAGCAGCAGCCTGAAGTGTCCTGAGGGACTACAGGGATGCTGCTTTTTATGGCTGGACTTGTCCAGTGACATAGCAGCTGTAATGGAATAGCACTTAAATGTTTGTGTTGCCAGGCATGTGCTTCTCAGCCCTCCTGGTTATGAATGAAGTTTTATATTATCCACTGTGTTTTTTACTTAGAGACCGACTTTGCAGAAATGGTTGGCTCCTTTGTGTGGTAGCCATTTCCTACTTATCTAATGAAGCAGTTCTATATTTTTTTTTTCCCTAGGGTGACTTGGTGATGTGATGTGCAAGGGTTTGCAAAAATTAACAAAACAACACTGGACCACTGATAGGTAGAAACAGCTTTCTACAAACCTGTCATTGAGATGGGTGTTTTCTAACAGTCTTGTCACATAATAAGGAGAGTCTGAAAAAAAGGTATATTAAAAGCAAAAAAAAAATCTACTCATCAACAGACACATAGTTCATGTTATATGAAGCATCCAGGTGGACAAGATTGTCAGCAAACATGCAGCAGTCAGTATACTGTGTGCAAATAAATTATTTGCTTAGATGAAAACTAAATTGGCTGGTCATAATTACTTTTGCAAATCTGGCAGCCAACTTAACATTATTTATTAAGAGACTGTTTCTGGTGCTGCCTTTTAGTATAGTATAAAAGGAAAGATAAAAAGTTCTGCTGGAGTTAACAGCTATCTGTAAAGTTTGTTTATCCCTATTGCAACTTTTTGGTAAGTTTAATTTCAAATACAAGTACAGGTCTCTGACCATCTCTTTTCTGTAGGATCCACAGCTGAGACTCATCAGTCTAGCAGCAATCTTGACACCATGTTTAACTATGTAACCTTTCCTCTCCCCACCTAACTTATCTCTCACTAAGAAAAGACTTTGAGAGAGAAATAAACAAGTGTCTGCCTGTATGAACTAGTAAAGGGAAAATAAAATGACAAATGAACCTTTATTACTTAAACAGTGTGACATGACAAACTGCAAGCGCTGCTCACACCTAGCCCTCTGAGAGCAGCTTTCTTTGTTGATAAGCTTTAATTGAACCTGGATCTTTAGTTGATGAACCTAGCTTTGTGAATACATTGCATTATGTACTGTTATGATATTACAATCTTACAAATTTATTGAGTCCATTTGTTGTATAGGCAGGATGAAATCACAGGTACATCTGAGCACAGAGACATGGCCAAGTTGGGCATCTATGTTGTGAGTGACCCGACTCAGTCATCTGTGAGTATTCAAGTTTGGTGCAGAGGCTGGTAGGTCAAATTACTCCACTACCTAGAGAGAGCACCTGCATGGGGAGCAGGAGAGTGTAGCCTGAAAGCTGGGCTAACAACTGCAGGCTGTTTGTGCAAGTTGTGTGGCCTAGGGCTGATGCAGATCTAGCTAAATGGAGTCAAGGAAATTCACGCATTGCTGAAGTATGTGCTCTGTGATCTGAACCTTTCTGTAGTGTGTGTAGGGTGCACAGGTATTTTTGTGCATCATAAAAATCCATGCAGGTGTGTTGTGGGCCTAGCACATCTTCTTATGGCAAAGAGAACACTGTTTTTCAGATCCTGATTACCAGGTCAATACATAAAAATAAATAACCGATGGCACAGATTTCCAAGGTAGACGTAGTTTTGCAGTTGATGTCTGTGCACATCAATTGTGCATGAGCTCATTTGCTGGAAGAACAAGAGTTGGCAGCATCCTCCTAGATGGTTGAAAAGCAGCAGCTCTTTTCAGAAGAGACAGGCCAAAGTCTGCAAAACAAAACACACACTTAGGAGATGAATGCAAGACTACTATAGCAAGGGAATCCTGATCTATTTACTGGTTCTCATTGACATTGCTCTACTTATCCTGGAGGATCTCACATTCATTTTAGTAACATATGCCTCCAAATAAGAGCAGTGGAATATTTTAGGCTTAAGTCCATACAACAGGACAACAGGTGGAAGAGTATTAAGAGCAGCATACATACCCGTAAATTTTGCATACAGCTGAAAAGCTACAAATAGCTTTTATTTATAAAGACAGTAAGAGAAAGATGGAGGAGGAATAAACAAAAGGTGAAAAATTACAATAGCTGAATTAATGGGGGAAGCAGAAAAAAGGACTGAAGAAATGTGATTTGGTAAAGAACTGAGATACTAATCTCCTCCTAAGGGTCAAGAACATTCCCCTTAACAGTCAACATACTGGAATTTTGCTTCTGCTTGGTGCCTCTGAGAGCTTCTTTAATGCAAATAGCTAATCAGGCACCAGGCTGTTTAGATTAGTTGACTGTCATTTGAGCTTTCTAGGTACTATGCTACTTCCCTTCAGAAATCCCTCAGCTGCAAAACTTTTCAGGCCATAGTTTTATTTCTGTGAAGGATATGGAGAAGAGAGGCAGTCTAAAATTATTTCTGAGTGCAGAGTTACATTCTGTAAGTTTTAGAAAATAAATTAAGGCAAGGATGGGAAATAATATTGAGGTAACCTAGAACAAAAGGGAAGTACTCCAAGTAGTTTTTTTGATCAAAGTGCTTGGTAAGGGAGAGAATGAAAAAAGCCTGGGATTTATTTATACAACTCTGTTAATAGTTTGTGTGCATTTTTTGTTCACTGAATTTAGTCTATTAACTTGACAAATGAGGCTTTGAGTAATACATTCTAAGTGGTATATTAGTAGCAGTAGCAAGTATTTTTAATTTAATGTGTTGGTATCTTTAAGAAGTTATGGAGAACAAGTAAAACATCAAAGGTTTGGATGATATTAAAATTTGAAAAGGGAACAGAGTACGAAAGAGAGAATATAGGACAGTCAGATGAAACTTCTATTTTCAGAAGAATCATGGAAACAAACTATAGAAGTTAGTAAATAAGGAAGTAACAGCCAGTACAAATTAATTGAGAACAGCTCACATGAAAGCCATCTAGTGTCCTTTTTTGACAGGCCTTGTGGTTATGGAAAAATTAGACAATATAGTGTAGAGTATATTTTAGAGATATAAAAAAATAAACAAGGAATTTAGGTAACCTCAATGAGAGAAACTACTGAAATGGATGCAAAACTACTTGGAAAGCAATGCTTCGAGAAGAATTAGCAGTGAAGTGGGAGAATATATAAAGCATCGTTCTCTAATCGGCATTTTTATTTGTCTTTCACTCACAAAAAATATGCTTTAAGCTGTTCTCTAAATGCTGGATGTACCTTGCACAAGTAAAAGGACCGATGACTTCATATGTGTTAGCAGGGGTTGCATTTGTGTACGCACATTTGTATTAGAAAAAGAAATTCATATATTCATATATTCATCATATTTTATCACTCTTAAGGGCTATTGTTTCCATGCATTTTGAGTTTTGGAATAGGTGATTGGGAGTCAGATTTTCTGCTTTTAATTTTGCCGTTTTGTAAGCAAAGGCTAAACTTCTGTTTGTAAAGTTAGACTGGCTATGATTATATGGTAGTAATATCTCGCTGAAGAGGACACAGGACTCTTCTGGATTTTGTTATGAACTATAAAATCTTTGCCCCCATGTTCATATTTCTGTCATTATCATAATAGTGATGAGTAGGAAGTCACAGTCTTACTATAAGATAGTTACAAAATTCTGATTATCATGGATGTCAGTCAAATAGAGTAGGCTGTTAACTGAGTAATAGCTGGGTCAGATACTGAGTAACTAATCTAACTATCTGATCAGATACAGACTCATTCAGATGGCTTTTTGCTTTTAGTTATTTGGCAAAAAGATACATGATTTATTAAAAGTTGCATTTAACCATTGTGTTAATGTATTTTCTTCAAATAGCTTATATTTGTGGTTCTAAATATGTATCAGGGCCTTTAAATCTGCAGAATGTAATAAAAATGCTAAAAAGAATTGGCATCAAGTATCACGAGACTTGTACTATTAAAGTTAGTTGGTTATTCTTCTGTAAACTGGCCACCCAAGAAGATCTGACAGAGAAAGTGAAATATTAATAAAATCACTACCTACTGAGTTCTGGAAGTTGTGGAAGCAAGATCGAGGAGAAGTTATGAGGAAGCAACACAAATAATATAACAGATTTACAGTTGTCAGAGGTATTGTTTGTGGTTCTTGTTAGCAAACTCTGAGTATACAAAAGCACAACAGCTATGCCAAAAGTCCAGATATTGCAGTTCTCAAGTAGGATAAAATTCATAATACTGTTTAAACTCAGTATGTTTTTCGTATGCAGTAAATCCCACATGATTTTACATTAAAACCATAGGAAGCCTTTTTGTTTGTTTCGGAATCATCAGTAGATCCACTCAGCTGGGTTCTGGTTCCATAGCTTATGTGTGTTGTTTTTTTAAAATTTAGAAGTTGTTTTCTTTATATTCTGGAAGATTTTTGGTTTTTGTTTTCTGTTTTCTGTGTTTTTCTTCTCCCTCTCCAGACTCTAATACTTCCTGTAATTTCTGAGTGTCTCAGAACCCGTTGAAACTGTTGCTTGTGAAAAGTTTGGGTCACAGTTCAAACTATTCTTACAAAAAATAAAAATATTTCCCAATCCAGCAACACTCAAGGCAATGCCACATCATACACGATAAATCTCCATTTTACTTTGTGCATATATTCACATCAGTGCCTTGGCAAAAACATAATAAACTTTAATTAAGGGGTATAATATATTTCAAATGCAAGAAAAAAAATGCATTAAATCAGTGGTTTTCTATTAAGTTTCGGGACTAATAGCCAACTTCTGGTGAACCCTTTTATTTTATGCCTTTTTATTTTATTATTACTTCCTGACACTCTCCATGATTTTGCAACTTGATGATAAGTATAAATTGTTCACAGCTAAACAGCCTATAAGAGCATTGGGCTGTAGAGACCTTCCTGAAATGACATCAAGTGTGTTTTTTATTTTGTTTTTATTATTTTGTTTTAATTTTCTGTTTGTTATGTAACATCAACTTTAAGGGGCAAATCTTTACCTGAATGCTCCTACCTCCTCCAGTCTAGTTGTCTGAGCTCTTCCTGGACAAAAAAATATGTGGCACAGACATGAGGCTGAAGGCACTTATAGATCAGATAGTCTAAAGATTGACTAGAAGAAAAAAGAAAACACACTATGGAACACTTTTCCTTGACATTGGATAAAATAAATAATGTAGAGTATAACTCTTTTCTATAGCGAACATACTGTGTATGAGCAGTCTCTAATAATAAGGAAAGCACAGTGAAGACAAAATACAATTAAACTCAACAACTGATCTGTCTGGAAAAGATGGTCTTGCCAGCATGTGGCCCAGGCTGTGCCATGTTACACTGTTTGCGAGGAGAAGGAGAAAAAGAACATGTTTGTGATCTAAGATCCTGTTGTAGATACCTTAGGACTTCTTCAGAAAGAAAGAAAGGATGCGTGCAGATTCCAGGCAATGGCCCAAGTTATAACAATATCTGTGGTGATATTTTCAACATAGAAGAATGTATCAAAAAAGCAATTCTGTGGAGGCAAAGTATTTTTAAATAAGTAGATTGGATTTATCAGCAAAGTCACGTGTAGCTGGACTTTCTTACAAATATAAAAAACAGGATGAGAAGATTTGCCAGAAAAGAGAATGAAAACAGATCAGTTGGAAAACTGAAACTTTTCACATTAACAGTCAGACAGCCATCACTTGCTTTTTGATTCCTCAGAAGCAGGGCGGGACACACTGCTTTCTACTGTTGATGCAGCTTATTTCCTTTTAGCGAAACTCTGTTTAGTTTGAAAGTTCACATCTGTTTTTTGCAAACTGCATGAGGATTTTAAACTTCAGCTCTAAATGCTGTTAAGCCATCATTTGCTGCAGTCACAGTACGATTTATAATTGGGATCATGTACTCCCTTCTTGAGTCAGGAACTGAAGCCAGGGTTCCCAGTCTCAATAAATCTCTCTGAAATCAGTGAAAAACTGAGTCCCATCGTCTGTTAGCTGAGCTCTTTCAAGGATAACATTTTGGTGGCTCCTGGTTACTACATTACCTTTAAGAGAAGATGAATGTGTACCATTCTGGTATCACATCTGGTACACATCTGGTACCAAAGGTACCAGCCCTTAGAGAGGAAACTTTTGTATAGCACTTTTTTTGTTTTGTTTTGACTTGGCTATTTGCGCATTGTTTGTTTTTTAAATCTTCCTTACTTGTCTTTCCACAAACTTAAGTTAAACCCAAGCAGGCATCCTGTTTAAAAGTAAATAAATAAGCAAAAATGTAGCTATGTAATCAAAACTCAAGTATGTTGCTCATGCAAGTGATCTGAACTCAGTCAGCAGGAAAAATCCTGAGTTCTGGTATTTTATGCTCTTAAGATTTAGATTTTTGATTTTATTACCGAAAGACTTTTTTTTTTCTATTTAGACATTGCTGAAACACATTTGATTTGCTTTACAAATCATAGCACTTTTTGAGATTTATTTTCTAACTTTCCTTCATTGATGCAATCTCTTCGTTTGAGGTGTGTGCTTGTTTGATTTTGGTCTTTCTTCTGCTTCTTATGTCTACTTAAAAACTATTGGGTCTGGAAAACATTTTGAGGTTCCTCTGTCATTTAGGACCAGAAGATACAGCAATACAGTAAGCTAAACCAAACCTTTTAAGCTTAACTCTGATTATAGAGATTTTCGGTTGTGATTAGAGAGGTCACCATCTCTTTCTGGTAGCATCTTAAAAGTTGTTTAGGTGGTGGTTCTTAGCTCTGCCTATTTAGGTTATAAGCTGTTGGAGGCAAATTCTCTTGCTCTCTCGTGTGAGTGTTGTCTCAGTGTTTGCTCGCCTAATTGCAACTGAAATATAAAAAACAATGGTGACACACTCTACTAAGCTTCAGCTTTGATTCTTAATCATCATTGGAGATACATTGATAATCTCCAATTTTAGAACAATATCTTATATAAGCCCAAAAGATGAGCAAAAAACTGTGTTTTATGTAAACGGTTATGTCCCATGTCAGTGATATTTGGAATGCTAACTGCATTTTATTTGAGATGGAGGTTTGGAGTTAAGATTCAGTGGTCTTGCAGAATAAAGACTCTGTATTTGGGGCATTTGAAATGCGTGGTTGGTTTTATTTTCCTCTTAATTTTTGTATGCTAGCTATATTTACATTTTATGCCCAGATGGTTTTCTTTAACGTCTTAGTATAACTTACATGTAACATCTTGCACCACTGTTGTTTTCTTGATTTATGCCTGTGTGTATGAATAGTTTGGAACTTTGTTAGGGCAGCTAACAAGGAAACTGTGTTTTTAGCACTGTGGATGGCCGTTCTCCATCAACAGAAAACTGGAAACTTGTGGTTTGTGTGTGAATTGTGGAACAGTATTGTAGTCATGTCATGCTTGTTTTTGTTTTCAGTTTTGTTTTTCTCTCCTTTAAAGATGCCTAAAAACTTTACTACCAGTTTAAAGAACTTTTTTACTTAGCACATTGAATGGGGTCTTAGCATCCAGAATTAAATGTTATATTTATTTTTCATTAAGGATCATATCCTCCCCTATGTTATAAATTGCTGGAGAAGATGTTAAGGCCTGACTGTCTAACACAAAAATGAAATCGATGAGCCATGTGAACTATTCATTGAAGGAAAATCTAGTCTTAGGTAAAGCTAGAAACTTTCATTGAATAAATCATACCATGCTGTTTGCATAATCATTCCTGTATACAACTCCTCTAAACATAGCTCTATGTGAAATAAAAGACTACACAATAAAGAAGTATTTTTAAAACTCTTCTGAAACGTAATATGGTATTCAGATGCTCTTTATTGCTGGTAGATAATTGTGCTCAGTGAATGAAAGGATTTGTTTGGCAATGGCAATCTATAAAAGTAATATGTATAGAAATCTTAAGTATATTTAACTGTCCTAGCAATTGAGAATATTCTGAAAATAAAACAGCCCAGCAGCATGCAGTGAGGAGCCCCTATGCTGCCTCACTTCACAAACCTGCACCTTCCCTAGTGCCCGTTTTTCAGACTGTTACCTGTGGGTTTCAGCACCTGTTCTTCAGCTCTGCTATTTGTCTGCTGTCCATCTGCTTTCTTGGCAAAGATCTTTTAGAGCAGTGATGCTCTGTGCCCTGAAAATGCAGCTCTTCAGGATTAGCTCTCTAAACTATCTGGGGCCAGTTAAGAAGTTCTTCCATCCAGCAGCCCCTCGCTGTTAGGTATCCTTATGGCTTGTGTTTTACTACTCTAGAATTTCGCTTCCTCTCTTTGGTTGCGTGTAAAACAGATTTGTCCTCTGACAGATAGCTATCAGAGTCCTTCCTCCAGTATTTTTTCCACAGTGACCCATGCCCCGGTCATTTCCCTCCTCATGTATTTGCATTTCAAAATAAGGAAGCGGCAAGTTTATTAAAACCGTGCCTGACTGGGTACCCTTGCTGATTTTTCTTAATTCTCTCAAGCATATTAGTGTGATAGTGAAAATGGGCTTGGTGAATTAGTACTTTGTGCGTACTCATGCCTGAAGAACTGCGCTGAAACCTGTCCTGTTGCAGCTAGTAAGACGCCCCAGCTATTTACTAAGTGCTTCAAATCTCCTTTTTGTTGTCACTCGTGCAAGCTTCTCAGGTGGGCTTATGGGCCTAGGTACAGCTCCACATAAGCGTGACTGGACTCTGGATTGGTTTACTTCAGCCAACTCTATATATTTCTTGTGATCTGCATTTGCTGATGCAGTTCAGTACTTCCTGAACTCACAAGTGTGTAGATACTTTCCCCAGCATGGAAATGGAGGTTCGGGAGCAAAGAGGACTGAGGAGAACAGAGTGAAATAGAAAGACATAACAGATGGAATGAGAAATAAACATGTTCCTGAAAAACTCTCCAAGAAGATTCAGTCCTTGCTGGGAACATGAAAGTTGAGGAAAAACTTGCTCAGTTTTATGTTTGTTCTTAGCAAGTATACGTGTTTTGGCTGTCTCCAATTAGGCTACTTTATTGAATAACAAATCTCAGATTTTAGAGCATTAAAATACAGATAGGGAGACAGAAGGAAGCTACAAATCTGTTTTGCCATTGCTGTATATTTCTTAGAGATTAATTTCTTATAGCATAAGAAGAAATAAAGCACAAGTTTTAGGCACTTGTTATTTAACTTTTGCACTTAACTGTTTTTTTTTGATTTCCTTATAAGAAGGTGTTTGAAACAGGACACATAACTTGTTCCTTTGTTATTGAATCAGTATCTCTGCTATTATTCATATAGATTATGGGATACAACTGGGTAATTTAAATGTATTCTTTTTTTTCTGACTGAGTTTTATTTTTCTAACTGACACAGTTATAAAAAGGTAATTCAGCAGCCAAGTCAACTGGCTTTTGGAACATTATCCCTTGGTATTCCCAGAAGAATGTAAAATGAATTGACTTTTCAAAGGCAAGGATATTTCAAGTGATACAAGCCATGAAAAGAGCTTACAGATAGTTAACTGAATAGTTTTCTATTGACTCAAGTACTCTTATTGTCACACAGCATGGGACCAGGGGTGATGGAAATGTGCATGTGAGGAAGCGTGAAGAAACGGCTCTTTCTTTGTATATGTTAGTGGGTTTTTTTAGATTTTACTTTATTGCAACATAGTTACAGTTGCTACAGTCCAATCTGGAAACTTTCCATCAGAAATGCTATTTTGAGTACTAACTTAGGAACATTTCATATCTCATTGCTCTGAAATTTGTCATACCTAGAGCTCGGGATGCCATTTAAATCCCATTTAATTTTAGGTGGAATCTTTGCTATGCTAGAGACTGGCTTTGTTTTTGTTACTTAAGATTTGGCTAAAGATTTCTATTAATTTCTGATGCTAAAAACATTATACACAGCTATAGATGTAGGTAGCACAGTCATCTGAATGGCTCAAATAACTCAGCACAGATTATGTGCTTTGTATGTAGGCTTTGTATGTTTCTTTTAATGTTTGATATTAATGTAACTGTTTCAGATGAGGTCAGTAATGATGATACAAAATTCCAAAGAACACTGTGCTTCTGGACTTCCTGATGTAGTACTGATGCTCATATACAGCATCAAGGTAACCCATTTCTTCTTTGTTCCACTTAAAAGATACCAGACCTGCACCTTTCAGGTATGCTTTCATGGCACTAATAAGATATCTCTCTTGGCATGTGAATCCCAACCATATCTTGGAGAAATTCCTGTACACATAAAGGAGAAAAAAAAGTGATTAGGAATAATTAGCATGGATTCCTAGCTTTCTGTGATAAAATGACTGGATCTGTGGATGACTGGAGAGCTGAGGATATCATCTAACTTAATTTTAGCAAGGGTTTTGTCATGGTCTTCCACAGCATCCTTGTATGCAGTTTGGGGAGTTAGCCTAGACAGATAAAATACTGGATGGATGTAAAAGCTCACTGGATTGTAAAGCTTGGAGTGTACAGGGAAATGGTTTGTACTCTAGCAGAAATGCAGTTACCTGAGGCTATTATGGGCCTTATCTGTTTAGTATCCTATTTAAAGTCTTAATGTCTTGGAAGAACAAATAGAAAGCACTTTCTTTAAGTCAGCAGATGACATCAAATAGGAGGGAGCAGTTAATACACTGGACGTCAGGATTGCCATTTGGAGAGATCTAGATAGCTGAATTTGAAGAATTCTGATGCATTTTTGGCAAAAATGTGCATGTGCTCTCAGTCTCCTTTGCTAGTGGCTAGTAAATTGTTCAATTACTGGCAGGGGTTGCTGTCACTTACAAAGGCAACATACCAGCAAATCTCTCTCTCTCTTTTTTTTTTTTTTTTTTTTTTGAGAAGCTCTTTTTTTTTTACACAGTGTGTTCTTGGTGGATACCAAATGGAAAACTGGAAGTCTGGTAGTCTTAGCATATAGAAGCAATGCAGTTTCATTGTAGGGCACTGTTCCAGCTTGGATGCATTTTCATTACTCATTAGTCACTACTAGGCAAATTAAGGTGGAGTGAAGCAATGGGTATAGATATCATATCTGATTCTGTGAATGACAAGGAAATATTAGGAAATTACTAGGAGAAAAACTATTTGATCACATTCTCTAGTTACCTCCTGTGTAGATTTTACTAGCCTTGTTTCAAGTGTCCCAGAGAAGGTATGCAGTAGATGCAATTGCAGTGGAACATTCTCTGACTTTTATTTTCCTTCTGTTAGTTTAAATCTTATTAGATGGTTTGTTGTTTTCCTGAATTTTTTTGCCAGTGTGTTTCCTTCCCAAAGAAGTTAACTAGCCCTAAGCATTTTTAGTGCCTCATATCATCATTTAGTCAAGTTCTTCAACTGATTATATGCATATGTCTTCAGTAAATTTAATGTGACTGCATCAGTGAAATTGATAGCAGAAGATTTCTGCACCAGTATCTGTCTTCCCAATCAAATTTTCTTTCCTCCTTGGAATTTCTTCAAATTTGTCAACATCTTCAGGGTAAGGAGGCTCTCCCAGATCTAATAGCACCTGAACTCTTTTTGAAGCAACAAACGTGTTTCCGCAGGCATGCTATTAATTATAGTTATTTCCCTAATTCCATGTTTCTGACTATTGTCCAACAAATTACATCTGCATATGCGCATCTGGTACAAATAAAAAAAATTTTTGTGTTTTTCATATCAAACATTTAGTAATGACCATTTTGGTTTTATTCATATTTTGAAATCAAAGTTTGCAAATCCTTTTGTATAATCTCCTGAGCTTTATAATATTACACTGCAGCTTTTTGTGATTTACTTAGCTGTAGTTGCTTTCTTGCTTCTGGACAACTACTGGTTTGAAGACTGGGACCTTTTGTATCATTTCCCATTTGAATATTTGCTCCGCTTAGAGCCAGTATAACTCATAACTAAAATCAACAAAGTTATGCAAAACTTTTTCATAAGAGGGATGAGTGTAGTGTTTAAATAAAAACCATTTGTGGGCTGCAGGACCGTGATTATGTGTTTTATATGCCCATTTTCTTTGTATTTGAGGAGCTCAATGCAAATTATCCTCCCTAAGCTGTGGGAGCATTAAGAGTCATTGTGGAATTAATGGTCAAATTACGTTTTCAGAGGTGTAATTTTCCTTGTTCCTCCTTCCAGCCAACACACATAAACATGTATGTGCACATAACTATCTAAATTGCTAGTTGTACCAATTTAATAATTGTATTTGTCTGTACAGATCCAAGCTAAATATTATAGCTTTGCTTTGTTTCTCAGTAAAGCATTCGTCTTCTCAGAATGCAGCTTCCTGACATAGGTAGGAACAACCCTGGCTCCCTTTCCCCTATTTAGCTGCTAACCTAGGTTGCTGCCAAAGCACACTACGGAAGTAGGTTTTGTTCTTTTCTTTTTGAATAAGCTGTTTTAATGGATAGGGGGTAGCCTATAATAGCTTCTTTATAAAGGAGAGAGAGGATGACACTAGGTCATCCAAATGACTGTTGTAGTCCCAGATGTGTATTTGAGATAAAGTGCTTTATTTATGAAAGCACAATGAAATGAGGGAAATTCCTAAGAAAAATATGAATATGCCATGAAGAATCATTGAATTCTAGGAAGATTTTTAGGGATAGACACTTGCTCTAGCCTGGGGATAGAGGGCATTGAGAAGAGACCTTAATTTTGTCCCTGAGAATACATCTGTCCCGTGTAAAAGGCTTTTCTTTCCAGAGCTTTCATGTAAATCAGAAAGATACACAGAAGCCTGATTCCAAAAAGGTTTAGCTTTCAACATTTGTATAGAGTGATTAACTTCATCACCAGTACTACTGAGCCAAAGTAATACGTATAAGATAGCTGGAAAACAAGACCGCAGTAGGTTATGAAGCAAAACAACACTCCCATGGCTCTCATCCAATAGCTCATTTTGTTAATGGCAGAATAATCTTAAAAAAGAATCAGACTTTAATGTATCTGAACTTGTTTAGATTCTGAAACACTTCCAGTCATTGCTGTATTAGTAACAATGCTACATTAATAACTCCAGTGTTGTACGTGAAGAATCACTTGTTTATTTCAGTAAGTGGGGAAAAAAGAGGCTACAAACGTATATACACAAACCTGCAGTGTTAAAGAAACTAGATTTTAGAATAATTTATTGACTGTATTTTGTTTGGGAGGAGCATTTTTTAACCCTAACAATTATTAAAGACTGATAATGAGACATATATAGTGTATTTTTAAGTCAGAATAGTCACAAGAATCCCTTTTGACTGCCTAACGAAGTACCCACAAATGTCCAAGCAAGTTCTTTCTTTGTTTAACTGACTTCTGGAGTTCTCAACTCTCAAGTAAGTACAGGAGATACCTAGACAGTTGTTGTGAGTATTTAACAGGTGCATTGACAGACTGTGAGAAAGAAAACCACATATTTATATTTCATATTAGTGCTTAAACTTAACAGAATAGCTTATAACCCAACTCTAATACCATTATGGTTCCCTGGAAGATGAAGCTTTTACATGGCAGTTATCCAGTTATATCAAGACACTTCAAGCATACTATTGAAATCTGACAATATTTTATAATCTTGGAAATAAAAAGAAGAAAAAAAGATCTTCTCATGCACATGGCTTTTGTTGAATGCAGATGGTAAATGCTAAACACAGTCCAGGAGTCTTGATCTGTAGTCATAGACCCACATGAAAACTTAAGGTAAAATTAATGGTTTAGCAAAGCTATTTAAGGACATGATAATGTCTATAATATAAACATTTGTGAATGGGAACAAACTCAGTTGTGTAAATAAAACACAGGCAACATACAAAACCAATATACACTGCATGTTACGCAAAACAAATGTGTTTAGATGTAGTTGTGTGTATGTGTCTATCAGTAATGCATTTGCAAAATCCCAAAACCACATAATATTAAATATTTCAGGCATATTTTGGAGGCACTACTGACAAGATTTTGTTACTAAAAATGGGGCCATAAGGAAACTTGTTCTAGTCCTAAAATAATACTATACTTTGGTTGTCTGTATAATAAGAAATAATTGCCTAAACTGATATTGCAGTCCCCAAAGAGTGAAGCGTCTATAATCTCCCTCGGTATTTGTTACATGTTTAGTCACCCTTAAAACAGAGCTTTTCTAGTTTATTTCTGCTTTGCTGTAGGTGAAACTCCTAGTTTCTTATCTTCCTAGAATGGATGTGGAAAATAGTCTTTTCTCATAATCTGTTACTGAATTTGTTTGCGTGTATTTCCTTGATTTTTCTCTTCTGTTGGCTCTTGCTGATTCCACCTTGTCTCACAGAAAATGTGCTTAAGACACATGGTTATATTTGTTGGTGATCCCTAGGCTTACTCCAGTTGCTCTTATCCTCCCTTTTATGTGAGTTAAGGTTTGCCAGGGAGATCAGTGAAGTAGAAATAATATTTAGATTTAATACAAACATTTGAAGCAATAAGGAATAGTTCTGATCATATCTAAAGAGAGAAAATAAGAAACAGCCACTTATTTACAGACCAATTTTTAAGTGTTGAGTATAGATCTTAACAGTAATCAGCATTCCTTATTAATTTCCTTCCTTCAATAGAAGGAGAAAAAACATGATGAAATGCATTGACGTGCCAAGGAATTTCAGATTTGTTTCTAGCAAAGCAATGTTCCCTCTGAAAGGCTAACTTTGAAGGATAGAGCCGCAGATTTTTCTCTGTGCCTGGTGCCCTCATGTGGCTTTGATGTTCAGCTACATTTGCAAAATAATTAAATATATCACTGCATGATTAATGTTTTGCTGTGTAAAACTTTGGGAATAATTTCTCAGTATAGCCTTGTATGTTCTTCTGTGAATATAGCATATTCTGGAGAGCCAGAATATACCGTTTGACACATGGCCCTCTGGATTTGGATGTGCAAACTCTTCTAATTCCACAACTTACCCCAGCAACTTTGGTGACATTTTTCACACAATGATAAATCACACAGTGATTCAGTCCTTTCTTTTTGAAGATTGGTGAGGCTAAAGAGATTGTGCTGGAGTTGCTACACCATGTAACTTAGCTAAAATATCAAGAATTACTTAAATGAGGGAAAATGGTTTAAAATGTTCTTTCTCCCCTAACTTAAAATCATTCAATTTTTGTTTCAGCTACAGTTATGGTATGCCAAAGAAATTGATATATTTAGTACTATGAGGTGTGTACAGGATAAATATCTGCACACTGCTTCTGTGTCTAACATTAGAATATTTCTACATAACTAATATAGAAGTTGTACTTAACCAATTTAACCACAAGCATTATATATATATATAAGTAATTCATTACATAGCCATAAATGTTTAAAATATAAAAAAACTCTGTTTGTTTGATGTGCTGGTCATCTTGTCTTTTGCTTTCTAAAAGGAGCTTGCCAGAGCTTTTCTTTATGGCTGAAGCAGATAGATTTAGTAGGCATTAAAATTTTACACTAGCTTTCAAAGACTATCCATTTTTTTTAACTACTTTGCAGAACTTTGAAACATTTGAATTTTAACATTGTCAGATGTTTTCCATCAAATGGCCTAGGATAATTCTAATAAAAATTGAATAAAAATATTACCCTTAACAGAGGTATGTGGGGAGTTTGAAGAGGAAAATGGTTAGAGATCTGAAGCTAAAGCCACTGAAACCAGGCATATACATGTTTGTTAGTATGATTAACTGATGAGGGTATTTGTGCAAATAACCAAAGTGGTATCAGTAAGGCAGCCTTTTATTAAAGTCTGCTCAACAGTATTTCTTGAGAATAATGTGACCTGCAAGTATCTCCGTGAGCACTGGTTCTCATTTTCTCTGTTTGTGAAGACTGTGAATATAGCATGAGAAGGTCTCCTTGCAGAAGGCCTATGGACGGCACACTGCTCAGTGAATACCCTGAGGCTTCTGACATTCTTGGGCTTGCATCACTGCAGTTTGATTCAAGAAGTAAATAAATAACAAAGTATTTTTGTTATTTTGATCTTCAAGTTTCATTTTTATTAAGACAAAATAATTTAACAATATAAAGAGAAATATCAATGTAAAAACAACTTGTCGCTATATCATTTTTGTTCAGCTGTACCATTCTAGCCAAATGGTAATTTAGGTACTGTATCTCAGTCAACAAATTATGCAATTTACAGGACCTTGCAATCCAGCACTGTCAGTGCCATTTGTGCTTCTGAATCTCTTAGCCCAGAACTAATGCCCCTGTTCACTGAGCTCTGAATACAAAGCTTTCTAAATCTAGCTGTTATTTCACTCTATCCCCTCTGTCTGTTGTATATGAAAATAAAACTGTAATTAACAGAATTCTCTTAATGTACAGTAAAAGACTAGACCAGTTCACTGTAGTTCTGGACTACAGATTAAATCACAACACCCCGCCCCCAAAATTAGGAAAATAGAATTAATCTGTTATCGGTGCTGTGGAATTTCATCATTTGGTAAATGAGAAATGAAGTCAGAGAATGAAAATTCATAATTCTTTAAACTAATATTCCTGGATTTTTTTCTATGCATTTTTGATATCAGTTGTTGTAATGCTACTGAAACTTTCTATGATCAGGAGAAATATTGTAATATTTTTAAAAGGTGAAAGATATCCTTCATGGCTTATCCTACATTTTTAAAAATATTTCCTAACATTTTTTCCACATTAGAATAGGAATTAGTAAATTATTTTGATTGTAATTTTTTTCTGTTAACAGTAAATTTACAAACATAATTTGAGGCTAAACATGAAGGTGTGTGTATGGACATCTGCAGGAGTGACCACATCTTTGTAACACATCTGAAAATACAGTAATTGTTACATAGGACTTACTTAGTACTTGGTTTTACCTCTGTTAGCTGTTTCAGTAGCTTTTTTTATACACATGTATTTAATATGCTTATGTATTATGCTAGATCTCTTTTTGGGTAAGATCTACCTAAACCTACCTATGTAGGATTAAAGTAAAAGCAATTCTGAATATCCCATAAAGCAGCCCATAAAATCCTATCTATGATTCACAATATAAAAACTGGTAAAAATATAAGTACAAAATTTGAATACATTGTAGAAGGGAAGTGGCTTTAATGTTTATCAGTTTAATCAATCAAGTGAATGCATTTGGTCAAATTAAGCTTTATCTAATTGTTTATCCACGTAGAAATAGGTGGATTTTAGATTTTGTAGCACAAAACTTTTATTTAAAAAAGTATGAAAAGAAAACCTATGCTATTATAGCTTCTTCCCTTTGATAAAAAAGTGTAACTGCATTATTATAAAAAAAAAAAGAAAAAATCATGATTAATTTATCGGAGCACAATCTGTTGAATATAATGAGAAAATCTTTATGAGAAATTTTACTGCAGGGAAATAGTAACAACCAACATCCATAATCTCCAATAGAACTAAATAATTAAATATGTGACTAGATCTTGGCATAAAAGACACAAAACACAAAGTAAGGCATGCTTGTGTAATTGGTCACAAAAAAGCATTAACGTTTGTGCAACATGGAAAAAGACTGTCATTTTTGCAGACTCTTCCAATACCACAGACACCTAAGGAACATACCTATCTTTCCCTTAACGCCAGTGTGTCACTCCCTGTACACTTTTAGGCATTGACTACCTAAAAGAGGAGAGGAAAATGCATCCATACCCTTCCAGGAAATCTTATATATTGAAGAAGCTGTTGCTATAGTTGTTAGTAAATGAATACACTACAGTTTTTTCATAATATAAACACTAGCAGCTAGCACTTGTGGGCTTTATGTAAGACCAGTAAGAAAGTTAACAATACTGGAAACCTCTTATAAATTTAGGTTGACCATGTGCATTAAATGGGTGAAGCCAGCTCACACTTTGCTTCAAATTAGCTTTTTAAAAATGTCTGAGTCCTTGAAACAAAGTACTGTCCTCAGAAGAGAATGTTGCCTAATGCACTGAGGAATGGCTTTTCTGCCCTAAAGGTGCTTTTCAAATTCCCATGGCTTTTTTTTTTTTTTTTTTTTTTTTTTTTTTTTTTTTTTTTTTTTTTTTTTTTTTTTTTTTTTTTTTTTTTTCTTTTTTTTTTTTTTTTATCTTTTTTTTTTTTCACTTCTTTTTTTCTTTTTTTTTTTTTTTCTTTTTTTGAATGGACCATCCTTCAAGCATTGTAGCAATCTATTTGCTATATTTCTATAATAAGCCTATCTTCATCATCACTGCTGGTGTCATCATATTCAACTCTGGTTTGCTTCCTCATCATCTCTAAACCTCTCTTTTTGTATGTCTTGGAAGGTGTTGCAGAATAAGCCTTGAACTCGGGGAACCTGAGAGTAATTGAGGGCTCTTTAAAGGCAGCAGTATTTTTTTCATGTGGCCTTTCATAGTTATCTGACTGCAGGTAGGCCCCATTCTTGTCTGTATTTCCATGAAGGAGTTTTTGAGAAAAATTGGCCTTCTCTGTGTATTCTGTGTTGGGTAAGTTAGCCCTTGTGTTTGATTCAAAAAGAGAATCTGCTTTTGATTGTAATGTATGTGAACATCCAGGTTGGGAACTGGCAGTTGAGTTTTCTTTTGGAGATGAATATCTAATTTCTTCAGTTGAACATTTCTCCCTTCCTGAGGCCTGCATCCCTAGGCTCTCTGACACTACATTTAACGTGTTTCCTTGGGTTGTTTCTTGATATAAGGAAAGAGGATCAGTAATCTCTGAGCCTGTGTTGTTAGTCTGCCCATCTGTGCCTGTATTTGGAAAATCAAAAGGATAAGACCAAAAAGAAGATGCCGCTGAGTCAGTCTGAGCATTTGGCTGTGACTCCCCTGGCACTGATGGCTGAAGCACAAGTGGTTGTGTCACTAAACAGCAAATTTCTACGTCATTGCCGACTTGCTGCATGGCAGTGCTAACTGTGGATGAAAAGGAATGAGCTGTCACAGATATCTCCAAAGGAGGTGTAATGTTCTGAAAAGAGAAGTTTGTTCTTCTGTGTTCCCTGATTTGTCCAGAAATGTCCTGCAGAAATTAAGAGGAAAAAAAAATGTTTACATTTTTAAATGTCAATCCAGAGCATTTCTGTGCTTTGCAAAAAGAATAATTAGGTTGACTATATCTGTATAAAACTTTTACCTCTGCTATAATTCATATTGTCTATGTAATTAGGAATATTGACATTTACTTACAACTTGTGTGTGTGTATATACATATATACATACACACACACTCATGTATTATATGCTGCAAAGATGCATACACAGTGTAGCCAAAAAGATCTGGGTAAGTCTGCAAGCAATATGGCAGTATCCAACATAGTGAGATACATTTATAAAATACAGTTATTTTGTAAATGCTAAGTTCCTAAATGTGATCCTGCTTATGTTACACAGCGAACCACTGCTTATCCTACGTAAGAACCTAAAAGTCATCTACCTCAGTAGCTTCTTTTTCTGAGCCTGGCTGGTGGAAATCTGGAGAAAAGTAAGACCAAGCTGAGCAGGGGATATTCTCCCAGCAGCTGTGCTGACGCTGCATACAAAAGTAGTTTGCAGCATGTGCAGGCACATCAAAGGCCCGTCCATCAACCTAGTGCAGCTGTCAGTAGCCCAGACCCTACAGTACCACAGGCTTCCACAGAGGGGCTGTGGGGGCCCTGCTGTGACGCAGAGCATATCCGCAGCTGAAGGACGCGCTCGCACTGCTGCCCAGCCAGGCACCCCCTTCCTTGTGCAGCCTAACTGCCTGGCTCTGTGTGCTCCCTCCTACACCTCCTGGCACCTCAGACAGCAGTACCAACTTATCCTCTGAAAGCAAGCATAGGAGATAGCCATTGCAAATCCTGCAAGTTTTGCTGTTCTTAAATAAATAAATAAAATCTAACATTAGTAACTTGCGTTGTATTTTAGCCCACAGAATACATTTAAAACATTTTTAAACAAAATCTGTGTTACAGAAGAAGTAAATAAAACTTCAGCTAGAACAGCTGAGTATAACTGAAGTTGTAATTAGCTTTTTTTTTTCATAATAAGCAACCATGGATAAATTAAGGTAGAATACATACATTTTTATCCATTTTGTCTTTTTGCTTAACATAGGTTAGATTTTCAGTATGTGAAACTATTCCTGAATTATTCTTTTCTTCTTTCTTCCTTCTGCAAAGTGGCTCATCTGAGGTGGAACAAGATGCTCCTTTTTGCTGGTGTAGGAGATTTCCTGTAGAAAAGAGGTTTGGAGAAACTTTTATTGTCATGTTTACTCCCCTGATATGCTAGAATTTACTAAGCTTCTCATCATATCACTTAACTAACTTCCATGTATTTATTATTTCATGTACCTTTCTCTTTTTAACCTGATAATTTATCTTGGTTAATGTATATGTGGCATTACCACTGGATTGTGGAATACAGACAACAGGAAACAAACAAACCTCTGACTCTTCTTGCAGTAGGAAAAGAAAACTAGCAAGGTATGTTGATGCAAGTCAAGGAATTGATAGAGAATAACTGAATTAGATGTGTAAAATTCCCAGGTGCACTGGCATATGGCATTGCTAAGTAAAACTGCTAAAAATCTGCCACTTGATAATGCATCTGCTTTTCTGAACAACACAATGTCCATGTCAGCTCTTCGCAGATAATGTTATATATCTAAACTCAATGTTAG
This sequence comes from Crypturellus undulatus, assembly GCA_013389825.1. Taxonomy (NCBI): domain Eukaryota; kingdom Metazoa; phylum Chordata; class Aves; order Tinamiformes; family Tinamidae; genus Crypturellus; species Crypturellus undulatus. The sequence goes on along the minus strand of VWPW01028648.1, from coordinate 288,173 downwards.
AACAAGAGCAATTAGGAAAAGGGGATATAAGCAAAAGTAGGAAGACAGGACAAAAATCTCTCAACAATTTAATGATTTCTTCATTTTACTGGTAGCATTAGCCTATGCTAGGCAGTCAGTAGGCCTGCTTTCTATTTATCACTAGGAGTAAAATGTAGTGTCTGACTATTAATTATATTATAGCAAAGACATGTCTTTAGTTTTCTAGCTTGCCTAAAAGCAGATTAGAGAACTGAATTCTGAGGGTTTTTAAACATAATTACTGAGATAACCTGTGCAGATCCTAAAAATCTACTGGTCTGTGACATACGAAGAATAAGGACGCAATCAGAAGCACTCAGATGAGTTACATAAATATACTTTAGTTAAATTCAAGAGAATATAATACATCATCATGTTCCTGTCTAATGGATGTTTTTAAGTGATTTAAAACTAACTTAGTTATATTTACAGATTCAGAAAAATGAAGCAGCTAAGATGCAAAGTTTGAAAATGTGACATTTGTTTCTTCATTATCATTATTTATGATAAAAGTGCCTTCCACATATTTCAGGATGTACAGGCAGAAGGGCCACTGCAGTCGAATGGGGTGATCCTGAGGCAATGAGTGTTGCTGGTGCAAAGTAAATTCATATAATGTCCTATTCCTTTTCCTCTCTATTTAAACAACAGCATAAAATAAGCTCAGGGACTGTTGGCTGTTTCAGATTAGCATCTGTTAATACACAAATATAGAGGAAGTAACATGAGCATAAATTATCAGTGAGAAAGTGCAGAGCTTTTTGCAGTGGATATATGTGTCCCTTGTAAGTCCTTGAAGTAAAGAGGAGGTGAAAATGTTAGAATGTAATTCTCGTATCTAACTATTTTACAGCAAATACTTACCTTGTAACTTTGATTGAGAAGAATGAGACTTCTTACACTGATTGAATTTACAGGGTTGTGATGGATAACCCTTCTTTAAAACATCCAGTGTTCTATATGGAAAGCAGTGTTGCTTGCTTAGTCGGTTCATTTTCAACTGAGCATATCCATGTACGTGCCTCCTTCGGTACCTGTGTTGCAAATAGCATTTTTTGCAGTGAAAAGGGAAACACATTATATAAAAGCAACTAGAGTAAAATAATACAGCATTAGGCAAATTTAAGTCTAGCAAGAACTTACTGCTAGGAAGGAGATTTAACAATACATTTAGTAATTAACAGTTTGGCCAGTTATCTACCTAATGCATGATCTGGGCTCTCTGGTTCCTGTACCTATGTGATACAGACAAATGTATCAGTCTTGAGACCAACAGAAAAAAAACAAGAGAGAGAGAGAAGGAGAGAGAGAGAGAGAGAGAAAGAGAAAGAAAGAAAGAACCTAGAAAATGAAACTTAGACTGGATAACACACATGGAAGTCTTCTAATGTTGTTCTTCTGATCCTTCAAAACTGCAGTGTCAGTTGCCAAACTAGACTCTGTGATTAAGTTACAGCTACTTATGTGTTCACAAGGGAGTAATTCTGTCTGGTGTTGGTCATGAACTAGAATAAGAGGGATGTATGCATACAATATATGTTTCTTATTAAAACAGTTCATCAGACATTCTGCTACCTCACACTCTTGAAAGATTAAAGGCTAAGTCTTCCACTGATATGAACTCCCATTAAAGTCAGAGGAACTGTGCTGATTGATGCTATGGGCCTTTGATAGTTTTATACTCCAGTTCTTTCTGCTTTTCATTTAAACTGAATGATCCTTTAAACTGCATCTGCTTTCATTAGTGTTACAACTTGATATTTATTCTTTGCATTTTCTTGTGAATACATGCTCAAGATACATATCTACTGAGGACAAAGGGGTCTTACATGTTACTATTAACTGTAATGAGGGGAAAAAAACTGCAGTATTTTGGATCCCTCAAACACGAGCAAATACTCATAATTTTGACAGAAAAGAATCATTTTTAAGCATAGTGAGAGTCAGCTGACCAATCATCTTCTTTGGTATTTATCTGTTTTGCTTAGAAAAGTCAGTTACTGATAGTAAAGAGTATATCAATATTTTTGATAATTTACCTTTATAGAACTGCTCCAGTATAGGAATAGCTCTGAGAGATTTATTTTTCTCTCAGGTTTGACCAGGTTGAATCTGGGGAAGGTCTTTCTATTTTATGTGTATTTTATTATATCTGTTGTAGCAAAATGCTGTCTGTATCCAGAATTATAGTTCTTACCATTTGGGGGTGACTTTAATTTTTTTCTGTTTGTGGCTCCTCTTGAGTTTGTTTGTTGTGAGTTTTTCCCTTCTGCAAACTACTGTTTTCTTCTTTTGCTCTGAAATATTTTCAAAAGCATCACAAGGAGCACTACAAGGAGCTGCTGAACTTAACTGTTGAGAATATTGGGAAAAAAAGAAAACACAGAAAAGTCCTGAATTACATTGAGATATTAGAAATCTATACCATTGTTAAAAAGAATAGGTCCTGAGCTACCCTAGAGTTTGTGTTATTTTTTTCTAATCACTCTGTCTATTATTATAAAATTAAATTAAACTAACCAAAAGAAAACCACAAGCTCTGATACATAGTCTGTCTTTAAATATCTCCAAGTATAACAAATACTTGATCTTAACTGTCTCCAAAGTTCTATCTATGCAAATACTAATTTTAAATGAAAGCAAGTGAAATAAATATCCTGTGTCAAAACAGTACAAAAAATACCCCAAAGGGAAAATTTAAGAAACGGAAATTACACTTTTCTAGCTAAATAGTATTCTTACTTAAATTCCCAAGCAAAAGAAACTTAAACACTCCCACAAAAGTATGTACAGCTCATGCACTAAATGACTGGATTACTAGTCCTATAAAGATGTGACTTGAAAACTCTCTACCCGACAAATGTCTGTATTTGGCCAGAATATATTTTTATAATTCACTCATATTAGTAATTATACTTTCTTCAGAAAGGGAATAGGATTAACAAGGTTACCTCTTGTATTTGTTGTCCTTTAGAAAACGATGAAACCAGTGTCTTTAAACTCCTGTTTGTTAAGCTATAGGCCACAGTCTTGCTAATATTTTTCATTTTGAAAAAAGAAATATCATACGTTGATAGTGTGCATTCATTGCTAGATTCCTTGTCACATGTGTGCAAGGAGGAGTAAGCAGAATCTGCATTGCCTTTCTGCTCAGCAGGCAGAGGAAGGCTCCTCGTTAAACAACACCAAGTCAGTCGTGGCTCAGCATTTAGTGATGGGAAGGTGCTCCTTGTGTTTGATACTGTTAAACTTCCAGAGTAGCAAAGCAAATTATTGTGGGAAAGTGCTGGGAATTCTCTACGGTGAGCAGTGACAGTGTGGCAATAAAAAGTGCCAAAAGAATGGCAAAAATAAGTAGAGTTCTCTGTTGAGCTCTGAGAAGGCTCCCTATCCTTCAGTGCCAGTGAAATGTCCCCAGGAACGCACGGACTTCCATCTGTGCCCCATCCCAAGACTGTTTGCCCTGGAGTCTGGCTAGAAGCTGTCCTTTGGCTTGATGTCATCACCAAGGAGTTACTGCCTGAGCATAGGTGATGTAAAACCCGCTTTTCTTCTTTGATATCTGCTGATATGAAAAAACCACTTGTATACATAGAAGTAAAACATATTTTCTTCTTCGAGGCCTGTGCAGAAGTAGTTACACTCATCCACTTGTCTTCAGTTTGCTTTTGATAATTAGATTTATTTTTCTTGTATTTGTTTTTCCAAGCATCTTTTATCATTTCCTGCTGTCTGAAGTTTTGATTATAAAAGGTGTTGCCTACTGTGGTTAAAATGGTTGTGGTTTCTGAGTTGACTGATGAACAAAATTCTGGAGATTTCCAATTTGCATGTACGTTCCAGCAGAGCTCTCCTCTGCTGGCCTTTTGTCTCACTTCAAATTTTAAAGGAGACCAAAACACATCAGTAGGATCAGCAGCGAGTGCTCTGCTGCTGCAAGAGCTGGGGAGGCTGGTTAAGATGTCTGTCGCAGACACAGATGGTGTAACCTTCTCTTCTGATCTAAGCAGAAGTGACAGATCTGAGCATCTCTTGTTTTGTGGCAATTTAAGGATATATTTTGGAGAAAAGGTATTTTTCTGAGGGGATGTAGTTAACTGACCAGATTGCAAATGATGAGTTTTGGCAGATAGGTCAGCAACATTATCACTGAAAAGTGGTACTTTTTCTTTTGTTTTCACAAGACTTGTTTTGACATCTTTATCTGTTGCATTATGCAAAGCAAAAGAATTGCAGTCACTTCCCCTTGGCTCAGGCCCCAGAAATCCCGCAAATGAAGTTGTTGAGATCCCTGCTGAATCTGAAAGGTCACTGTCACTATAGTGAGCAGCTTCTGTGAGTAGTCCAGGTGTTTTCATACATTCTTCACTCTCAGCACCTTCAGAAGAGATTAGTTTTTGCTCATCTGTTTTACCTGAGAGTTTCACTGGTGCTGTGGAAGGAGACTGAGCGATACTGCAGGAGATTCCTTCTATTTCATCTGATCCAGGATTTTCACTACTGGGCCTGGAACAGGACTTTAAGATAATGTTTTCCTTCCTTTCCACTTCCACTTTCAGCTTTTTTCTTTCTGATGGTAAGATGTGAGATTTCCCTGAGGCTTCTCTATTGCTTTTGCAATGGAACCAGAGGGATGGCGGGAAGTGCTGGCCAGTTTCTTTATTCCTTTGATGCTTTCCATAATTGTTTGAAGTGCTGCTACACTCTGATTCAAACGCACTGGCTTCTTTCCCGGATTCTTTTGAATCTTCCCAATTGCTACTCCGTATGGGCAAGCAGTCATCATTTGTTATACTGGTGTTCGGTTGACACGGTGCATTTCGAAGCCTGAGCTCATGACTGCTTAGTGCCTGTAATGTGGTGTTGCCACCTGTGTTTTTAGCTGTGTCACTGCCACCAAGGTCCTGGGAAGCTTTGCTCGGTACTGCATGTGCCCCAGCATTTACTGAATGTGACATTTCCATTACGTGAGTTAAACTGTCTGCAGCTTCCTCTGAGGACATGTTCTGTAGAACATGGTTACCATCGGGACAGGTTCCTGATTTAAAAGTATTTAAATCTGCTGCCACAGGGGAGGAAAGACTGTCACTTAAAGAGCTCCTGCCTTCTTTTTCCTGGGTAATTTCAGCACCACTAACTGATTCATTTGAATCAGCAGCAAAGCTTGTAATATCTGCAATCTTATTCCCCCTTTGTTTCATTTTCTTGGCATTTTGACTGCTTTTCATTTTTTGGTAGATTTTCTTAAATGTTTCATCTCCATACATCTGCCATTTTTCTTCAGAGAACATCTTTATCTTCCTCTGATTTTGTTTCTTATTTTTAGCACTTACTACCTCTGCAGCCCCAAGCTTTTTACTCGCTTGCACCTCCTCAGAGGGAGTGGGATTCTCAGCGCTGTTACTGAGTGGCAGATCCTCCACAGCCGTTTGCCTGACAAGCGCTCGGGGATGGCTGTTTGGAAAATCCATGGAATTTGCAGCAAGATTGTTGCTAGGCAACAAGCTAGAAGAGCTTGGGTTTACAGACAGCTTAGTAAGAGCGAGTGGGTTTGAGCAACCTGCTTTGTCATGTGCCGATTTGGTGCCCTCCACAACTGGCAGAGAGTTGCTTCTGGTTACGGGCACAGAGTCTACTGTTGTGGAGAACTGTGTGGGAACCGAGTGGAAAAGCAATGGCCTGCATTTTTCTAGGGGTGCAAAGGTAGATTTTGCTGAGCACAGGGGAAGATTCTTTCTCCTATTTGCATCAAAAGTTCTAATATCAAAATGGAAAGAGTCTTTGTATGTATAAGGCATTGGCAGATCAATGCTTCCCTGCTTGGAAAGGACAGTTTTTCTGGGCCTAACGTTATCTAAGTGGGTATCATCCACCACGCTCTTGTTATGAGAAATAAGTTTTGAGATGTGTTCTTCCAGCCTCTTTTTCTCTAGCATCAAGGCGGAGGCTTTCTGGGCTGAATCGAGCTTTGCAGTGCTTCCGGCTGTGCACCTTGAGCTGCTGAAGGCAGTTTCATTTTCCAGTTCAGTGCTGTGTTCATAGAGACTGTGCAAGGGGCTGGGTGAGGGCATCTGTTGCTCTGTACTATCAGAGCGTGACAGATAGCCCGAGTCAGTGCTCTCACACTTCTTCAGCTTGCAGTCAGATGGCTTGTAATCCCACTGTTTGTCCGAAGAGGTTGCTTGCTGCCTTTGCAACTGGATGTGCTTACTGGCAACTGGAGTCCTTTGCTCCTGTATCATCTTCCTCTGGGGCTGCAGAGCTACTGGAGATGGTAAAGACTCTTTTTCAGGAACCTCTTGATTAATCTTTGAACTAAAGGATTGATTATTTCTCATTTGATTTCCCGAAGCAAATGATGAATCGCTTGTTTCTGGGAGTAGAAATTCATTAAGTTTCTTAGTGTCTTTTACAACACTTGTCTCTAAATTTACTTGTTTAATCTTCACCACCTCATCTTCACAGGTACTGCTATCTAGTCTGGAGCCCTGCTGTGATGTGACACTCTCTGTTGCTTTCTCCTTTTGCTCCAGTGTGCCACCATTGTCAGAGTCTGAGGGCAGTCTGGTATTGTTAACATGTGTTTGAGTCCGTCTGTGTTTATATAAATTACTTTGAGTTTTAAATGCAATACCACAAGTGGTGCATGGAAAGGGCCTCTCTCCTGTGTGAGAGCGAATATGTTTCTCAAGGACACTTGGCTTCAAACAATCCCGACCACAGTGTTTACAGATGTATTTCCCAGCATTTTTTGATTTTCCTGGATTTCCAACAGATGCATTTGCACAAGAATTTGGTGACAATAAAACTGGCAAAGTGCTCACTATGTTTAATGTTAGAGTTTGCCCAAGTTGTTTTTGAAAAACTGGTTGATGCTGATCTGTCCTTTCCGAAGGAACAAGTGGATTCAGGATTACAGGTATGTTACTGCCGTCTAGATTCAGACAGCTTCTGCCAGGCATGGCCTGACTGCTGGGCCGAAAGCATCCCGGCTGCACGGGCTGGTAGAGCGGAATGGTGAGGGCCTTCACGTACACAGGCTGGGCCAGCGCGTGTTCCTGCTCAGAGGCCGCACGGCTCTGACTGAGAGCTGCAGAACCCGGGGCGGGCTGAAGAGACGAGCGGGGAACTGGCTGATCTGCTAGGGCAGCTGAAAAGCACGAATGCTTTTGGGCCTCCATTTCCAAGATAATTTAGCATATATTCATGTATCTGTAGGAAACAAGAATATTTCACTGTCTAAAAATCCTGTGGTCTTGGAAAGTTAAAATTTAAGGGATTAGTTAGATTCATTGCTGTTAACATATAAACACAGAACAATTTAGGTTGGAAGTAAAATCACATGAGCTTGCTCAGGTTTCTACCCTGCCTGATTTAGAAAGAAAGTTGAAAATAAAGACTGCACAAACAGTTCAGGCAACCTGTTGCAAACTCACAATGTTATACACGGCTGCATGTAATATGTGTCCCAGTTTAAGTAACCTCAGACTGAACACACTGCCGCAATGATGTAAAACGAGTATGTGGAAACAAAATTAAATTAATGTCCTGTTTCATTAGTGAGATTTATGGCAATACATACTAAGCAGAACAGATGGTATCCTAATAAAGTACCAGGATAATTTAAGGCTGTTTTTTGTATGTTAGCCCCAATTTATTTTACCTAAATAAGGGAATGGCATATATGGCATACTGTTTATTTTTAGATATTTTCAATCTCAGCTTGAAACAATTTGTAGGTGCAGTTTTTGGAAGAAGTGAAACCATTCTTACAAAAATCTGTCCATATATAGTGAGGTTTGAGGCTGGTCCAGATGACTTTTTTATTTTAGCAAAATGTTATCTATTTTTTTGTTTTGTTTTGTTTTTTGTTTTTTTTTCTCCTTTGGAAACTATCAAAATAAGATAGCCAAAATTATTTTTGAGAGATGAGAGACATCTGCATCTCTTGTAATTATAGCTTCTGTGAAAATTAGAAGGCGATCTGTTAATATGTTTTCAGATTTTTATTTGGCTATATTCACAACTCTATCTATTGGCAGTTATGAATAATAGCTTGTTCTTATACAAACAGTTGCAAAAAGCACATTTGAATAATATTATCCGTGGCTAAACGTGAAATCAGCAATTTTCTGCCTTACTACATAATCAATCATGGAGTTTCTATTCCCTTCTTGAATCACGTAAACCATTACTGGAAACAGTAAAACTTTCCTCAAAAGTGTTGTTTGAAATTTGGACTATATGGCACATGACACATATCCTAGGTAGATTCTGTTACCATTATTTCAAACAATATCTCTGCTATATATAAAGTATTTTTTGATAAAAATGAAGAGATTTTTGCAGATAAATTACATAAAGGAGAAATGGCAGTCCCAGTGAAATTATTTGTTTTTTTTTAAACATTCCTCAGTTATGGCTGAAGCAGCAGGTAATGCAAAGATCCAAGAGAAGTTCAATTCTGTCTGTGCAGAAAGTGCAACAACAAACCTGCTGATGATCCACTGAAGTAAGAGAGAAGTTTGCCACCAGCTGCAATGAGCTCCGGGTTGGACCATTTATGAAATAGGTATCATTGCCTCATGGACTTCACTTTCTTCACTCTTAATTATCTGTAATCCCAGAAAACACAACCTGCAAAATGAACAGATCCACAAACAGCAATGTGTTATGTTTTACCCCTTCCCTTCTTTCTCATGGATTTTATAAATTCAACTCAGTTTAATTTAATTTTTCTTGTCCACTTTATAGAGATTTCCACATGGAACAATGACTTAAGTGGCTTTATAATATAGGTACTGACTATATTGATAAAAGAATGTTAAAAGAATATGGCTTATAAAAGGAATTAAGTCATTATCCTTACTGTGCAATATGCTTAGCACTACAGGATTAAAGTGGATTTCTCTAATTTGCAAAATGAGACTATGGATAATTCAATCTCATTTAAGCTTGACCATTTAAGATTTATCCATTTCTACAGTCACCTTTATAGCTACCAATTTAGCTACTGTAAATTGGAGTGATACGGAGATACTATAGATAGGTAGACAACAGGAACACTAGAAATACTAGGCAGTATAGAGACATAGAGCATAATATTTGCATAAAAACACATGTAATAGCATGCATAATTTATCTGCACAGCACGGACAAATTACAATTGTTTTTACAATAACAACAGGAACAAGTGATATGACATGAGACAGTGGTACTCATAAAGTAATCATGCCGTTGTTTTCCAAAGATGTGAAAATAACAAAAAGTGAGGAATAAAGGTACGTTCAAGAGATGAGATGCAAAGAGGGTAAGGGAATACTATATAGTAAGAGCATCTAACAACTAAACCACAACTGACCAAAGACATCAGAGGAAAAAAAAAAACAAATTGAGCTCCCCTCCTTTCTCTGGAAAAGCGTGGAAATGATTAATTCCATTTTAACCACAGTAAGCTTCCTGCAGTGTCACAAAGCACGTACTCGCTTTCAGCATCCACTTTGTATGGGTAGGTGATGGGTACTTCAAGGCCAGCCTGCAAGTTAGTAAGATGGACATGGACATGGACAGATGTTTTTAATATGAATCCTGTAGCTCCAAAGTTCCAGCATATCTGTGTAATTTCACATACACCATTAGGATTTCTGGGGCCCAAAATTTCAGTACAGTTCGGTGCTCTGTAATGCAGTGCTTGATCCCCTTGGTCTAGATGCAATACAGTTTATTTTTGTAACCAAAGAGAAGCAGCTTTTCGATACTCTGAACATATATAATTTACTATATTGTACTAGAAGTTTTCTGTCTTTTTTTTTAAGCTTTTTGTGATTCCCACCGCAAATAAAATACTCTAGGGCATACAGAAGAGGAATCCTTTTTTGTCTATAAAGTCAGTTTACCTACCTTTCATTGAGCCAGCCATTTCAGTAAAAGAAGTCTCATGTCTGTCAGTACCTGATAAAAGCAGAGAGAGAAACAAGGGCAAAGACTTAAAAGCTCAGAAGTAGGAAGTTGTTCTCCTTTTTCACCTTGTGTCATAGTAACAACCTCTTCCTCCTGAAAACAGGAAGAAATAAAAGCTGAAGAAAACGAAGCAGCATTTCAATTTCTTCTTTTCATTTAGCATTATTTATGCAGCAATCTATAAGCAGATTCAGTTTTCTGAAATGCAGGCATTTTGTATGCTGCATTATCAATTGCACGATTCACTGAGATACACTGAAATGATACACAAATATTCTGTTTGCACACCTTGAGGAAATTTGCTTGTAACTTTATAAAATACAGAGTAAAAGTATTTCTTAAAACACATTGGAAAAGAAGACAATGGAGGTGAGAAGACACTAGATATGAAATGCTAAACTTTTCCCGATTAGGTGCCTTGCAAAGGAATAGAAAGCAGTGACCAGGAGGCCAAATGCTTCAACAGTCCTAGAGAAAAGTGTTTAGGTCATTCTTAACATACCTCGCCCGGATTTGTGAAAAACTATGGAAAACAGGCTAACACACTGACAAGAGAAGTGAAATGATCACTTTAAGAGCTGAAACCATGTGAGTTGACTTCTTAAAGCTTCCTCAAACAAGAAAAACAGCACAGCCCAGATGTTCCTGTTACAGGACGGCTGTTCTTTATGCATACCTCTTTTAACATATTGATTGAAATTTCTGACCCCTACACTGCATTTAAACTGAGTGAATACTAGATCAGAATATTCATTCCCCATAATTTTACAACCAACAAATCTGACAACAAAATCAACATATCTGACATGTAAAAATTCCTTAGGAACATTTTGGAAAATGTAACTTTTAATCTGCTTCTGAAGAAGACCCTTTGACTGACTAAATGATTCTTCTTTGTAATATAATAAAGTAATTGTCGACTCTAGGGCTAGAAATAAATTTACTACAGGTACTTCAAACATGACTTGCTCGATGGAAAGGAAAATGTTTATGAGTATGCTCTTAATTCTGGAGATTTCTATACCTCAGTTGAAATTAGCAAATGGACCTGATATATTTTCTGATTAGCCCTAGTCTTGTTTTATTTTAAAACTCTTTCTGCCTTTGCTGTTTTCTCAGTTTGACTTTGTATCTTGAAGTGCCTCATAATAGAAGTACTGACTTCACATTTTCACTTGTCCTTAAGGGATCTGATCTTAGAAGACTGCAAGTTCTGCCAGCAGTGTGCAGACTTCTCATAACTTTTCAACCAAAGCTGGAAACTTCAGTCCCTTGCAGGACCAGGATGAAAATGTGTGATTCCCTAATTTTCTGGAACCCTAATACACTTTAACTGATACTATTTCTTGCTCAGATTCTGACTTGGAAAAATGTTGCTGCTTGCTGTGAAATCATTGTTCCTGAAGTTTTTCTCTGCTTCATCTGTTACACAAGTACAAAGCATCTAGGAGCAAACTTACCAAGCTTTGAAATTCTGCCACTGGATCCTATTTGGCCAAATACTTTTGATATTACACTTCCATCATTGTTGTGTTATATCAGATAAATTTTTTGTTCATTTTTTATGTTTAGCAGAATATAGTATTAAAATCCTTAAGGAGCTATGATAGGAGAAATTAATATAATATCCTGTGCAATTTAGCAACTGATCTTAATGCTCTCTAGAACCTTTCATTCATTCCAAAACAGCACCAGCTGTGTTTTGTTATATCTGTAAGTGAAAATATCCAAATGGCTTAACATCAGAATACTGTTAGCTAAAATATATTCTAGTGTACAATTACAACATTGCTTTTGCCCTTTTGAAATCTTCATGCTTTTTGTATAATTTCCTATTCTACTTCTTATACTGCTATTCTTCTCAGCTCCAGATCTAAAAATGTTTTATTTTAAATTTACATCTCTTCTTTCTAAAGAGATAAGTACCTAGCATCTGTTTTTTTTGTAACACTGTTGATGGCTTCACAGTAACAAAAACAGAGTTGTTAATGCTTAAAACATTTAAAAATCTCAAAAAAATCAAAATTTAAAAATATCAATCTCTCATTCTTTTGTCCTTTCATCAAACTCGCTCCTGTGCATTTCCCTTGTTAGGAAAGAGTTAACAACCTCCAGCAATCTGTAATCAACAGGTTGCACTAATAGAAAAATAATAACCACTATCCATCTTTTAAAGTTTAGGAGGTTAGACTAAATAATGAAAAAAATACTGATTAAAGCCTTCAAATATAGAAGTGGGGCTGCTATCAAAATGTAATGCATCTGAGGAAGAAATCCTTCTCATTCCTAATTGAAATAACCATTATATTAAAACAATTATAACTTAATAATCCAGCTCTTACTATTTATAATAGAATTGCATCTCTGTCTATATAAAATGATAAAAAAAAAATTGCTAACCTTTAGGTGGCCAATTCAGAGGCAAGTGGAGAGGTTCAGGTCTCTCTGAAATAGCGTTGAAACAAAAGAGGCATCCTGTTTTCTTTTTAAAAATGTCTCTCTCTTTTCTTTTTAAGCAATTGAAAATTGAAAGGTGGGTGGTGGGGTGTGTGCAAAGAAGAGAGGGGGTGAAGTCAGCCCACGCTTGGGGTGGGAAGAGTTTTAATGGCCGTTGCTGGTAATATGGTTTGCCTGCTACAGTGTCTGCACTACTGCAGCTCTGTGTGGGCGTAAAGAAATGACACGACTGGGTTTCAAACCATTACACTGAAGATTTGCAAACAGTTAAAAAAAATCAGGCACATGAAAATGATTACTTTTTTTTTCTTTTCTCTTTTCAAAAGTTTTTTTTTTTTTTAACCTTAATAAATATAATCTACTCAGATTTCCTCCTGGACCTCTAAACTAAACAATGCAAATTAAGTATTTAGGAAGATTCTTGGTTTTATATATAATTAACATTTTATTATCATTTTTTCTGCATTTTAAAAAATGAACCCACATGGACCCATATTCCTAAAGGCATCGAGATTTCCTCACTAAAACTCTGTAAAGGGCCCTGCCTTTAAACATGCTAAATAGCTACTCAAATCTTGGTAGCACAGAGCAGAATAACACCATAGCCATAACAGCCACTATGTCACCAGCCAGATAGGAAATATTAGGACATGCCTATTGCCTTGAATATTCCACAAAAGATAGCCAAGAAAAAAAAAAAAAAAAGATGTTCTGGTGACCCATTTTTATTCAATGGTCTAACAATACATCAAGTTTACTGATTCAACTCCAAATGAGACAGAAAACAGATCTGAATGTTGTAACTACTGGATATAAAACAGGTCAACAAGAATGAGACAGAGAGACTGTTCTCCATAATACCGAGGGGGAGGAGGGGAAAATGCTATTTAAGCTAAAATATTATTGCTGGCACTATAGAAAGTGAGTATAAATGCTTCTGAAAGCGGAGGTGGGGTGACTCTTCTTGTAAGACAAGTGATAACATTTCTCACAAGTGTCTCTGACCAAAAAGGGAGACACAAAACATAGGTTGGGAAACACAGTTTTTCAACTTCTTATGGTTGAAGTCAGCTCCAGAGAAATGTCTATGGCTCCAGTTAGGACAGAAAAGTAAAAGTTTCGAGAGAAAAGTGTAGCTCACAGCAGAGAGTTACATTACTATACACTTTATGAAGGCAGGTGTACAACATGATGTTGCTTAGTTCAGTAAAACTGATCATTTTCCTTATATTGTAGTTTTGAGTGTGTATAAGTAAAGCTAGATTTAATCCTTTTGATTAATATTTCTCTAAACTCTAAATTAATCTTCATGCACTTTCTACTCAAGAACACTGTGCATCATTAATGGATAGTGTCATTTGAATCTTCAATATAACTACTTTTTTAAAAACACAAAAAATACAGTTTGAACACACTTTGTAAAGCATAGTAACAAGATATATAGCCTAAGAAAATATCTGTGGAAGACACTTTTTACCTGTTTAGTCTCAGGATCTCATGGCCACTGTAATAGTATTATTTGTTGTTTTTACAAGCTGCTACAGTATTCATCATTTCTGCCATGATATTGGCCACTTCACATTTTTTTAAGTGACATTTGAAGCCTAATGTTGAAATGCATCTAACCATCCTCTGGGGACTAATCCACATAAAGGATTATGAGATAATATTACTGTTGGTTAATTAGGACAAGTAGCAATGTCTGTTTTGTAGATGTAAACAGCCAAACGCACTGCTAAACTGTGCAGGAATCAGAAACCATGATCATAGTTTTATACAATTCTTTCTTCTCCAAATCACAAGAAATAAAACTTTCATAGTCATGAAGAATGTTAAGGTACAAAGTGACCGTTAAGTGTAAACATACAGAAATTATGGTTGCCTACATGGCTTTCATTTGACCCAAGATGCATTTGCACTATGGTATTTAATATATCTTCCCACAGAACACAGCTCAGTAAGCTTACCGACTGCCTTAAAGCGAGTATTCAAAATCTGGTAGAGTTTGAATATAACAAAAGATAATCAAAGTGGGAGGAATGAAGGCATTCAAGTAAACTATAGACCCAAATATTACCCTTATATCAGTACTGTGTGTGTACTTCCTGCTACTGAGATTCACATGGCACTTTTGTATAGTTTGCTTAGACAGCAAGAGCAGCCATCCAAAAGAGGAGCATAGTGTTCACATATTGGTCAGGTCAGAGCAAAAAGAAAAAAGAACTTAAAGACAAAAATGTGCTGGAGCGGCAGAAGGGAGACACTGCTTCATTAGAAGCATATATGGGTCTACTAGCCAAAGAAAAGCCAGTACAATGAAAAAATAAAGCACATGGCTAAAGTAATGGACCCCATAGGGAAAAGAGTCAAGTGCTGCTGAGAAAGTGCAATCACAGAAATGAAAAGCTTCAGCTGGCTGTGCATACAGCCTAAGCATTTCACTAATACAACTCTGGTTGAAAAAGCTCAGGGTGTTTTCTATACCCCAACAGTGGAGCTGCTTGTAAACACTCACACAAAGAAGAACAAAAACATAGCCTAGCTATAGCCTTGCAGCAGTTCCCAAATCCACAGATACTTTCCTCACATTTAGCTAGAATGTGTTTAGGTAAGGCTCTAAATATATAGACTGAATCATCATACTGGATTGATTTGTTTGTTTTAATTATTATTATTTCAACATGAGCAGGCCTGGTGAAGGACTGCTTTATGCCTTGCTTCACAAAGATAGTCCATGACTCAAGAGAAAAACTTAAAGACAACTGTGAGAAAAAACAGATGGTTGAGTCTAGCTTTGCTGGTGAGGTACTGGGAGATAGTGGGGTAATGAAGAATGCTCTAATTATTCCTCCTCACTCAAGTCATTCTTTTGCTGACAGCTGAAAGGGTAAAAATGGAGGTCCCTGTGTTGCCTCTTCTACAAAATAAACATTTCTCAGGAGGGGTAGGAATGATATTGGCAGATCGTTTAGACTGCTAGAGTAATAAGCTGTGGTATTTTCAAGGGATATCACACTCTATCACACAGTGTCATACCATAAATATGAGTAATTACAATTACAGTGCATTTAAATAAATGTTTAAAATGTAAAATCATGTTATCTTTATGATTAACATAAAGAAAAAATATAGCTTTTAAAGGAACAGTTGCTTTAACTCAAAAGTCAGCTAGTAGGTTAGTCTTTTACACATAGATAAACTAGAGTGCAGTCATACTATTTTTTCCATTTGTTTCTTATTTGTCATAGAAAAATGTAACTTCTGATAATATTCAGAAATTTTCTAAAATCCACCATACACACACACTTTACAGGAATTGAGGCTAAATTTGAGAGGGTCATTCAGCACTCTAATCAAGCTGTGGATCAGTGTCAAAAACAGTAAAATGAAACATCAGTAACTAGAAATTTAGAAACACAGTATTCCCATCACTGTGACCTCACACCTCTACAAGTCGCATAGGTAAACCCATCAAAAGCTTCATGGTCATGTTCCACATCAATCAGGCAACTACATCTTTATTTTCTCCACAAGCTCTTATGCTGTGGTGTTTTTTCTGAATATGTTGTCAAGGAAACCCTACATTTTTATAGCTTAGTATCCAGCTTTTTATTGCTGTAGACACACACACAAAAAAAAAGATTTTGAACTGATATACTTTGACTATGAAGTAATGCTCTTGATAACATAAGCTGGACAGATTCAAAGGATCTTTTTGAAGATTAATTTCTTCAAAATTACCTATGCGGAATTTGCAATTTAACTCTTCTATTTATTAATTTAATAAATTTATTTTAAAATATCATTGTTCTATAATGCTGCATCATAGCCACTGAAGGATAGCCCTGTAATCTTACTGAAGTGCTTTTATACCTATACCTATACCTTATACCTATACCATAATACCTCACTTTTTTTTTGTCTACAATTTTAGGTATCTTTGATAAAAATACTTTTGGATTTTGTGAGAAGCTGAGACTTTGTGATGCACTCCAGGATAAACTGCTGCTCTCCAGGCAACATCTGATCATGAAACAGTAGCATCAATTCTATCAGTAGCTTTCTTTTAGAATATATTAGACATATTCACATTGCAAAGCACCTGGAGCAGTCTGGATGGGGACCCATCCCTTATGTCTTGTGCCTGTTGTCAGAGAAGTTTTCAGCATGCTACACACAACAGTCCTTTATTACACATAAACCACAAGAGCAGTCCAGTCCCAATCACAGGCTTTAACATGCCATTTTCATTCTTATCCTCTTGAGGATAATCAATGGAACATATCAAAATGCCTCATGCTACTGGCTAGTTTCAATATTAGAAATGTGGCCAGCCACTAGACTTCTGTTTCAGTTCTGTCTGAAGGTAAAACATATTTCTGTTATTCTCTCCTTCGGGCTCGTGGAGCTATGCTTTTATCTGTTGTCACGGAAACACCAGTCACCCCCCCCCCGCCCGTGCTCATTAATGTCTGCATTTTTGTTTCCATAGCTACAAAGGAATCTTGGTATTTTAAAATAGCAGTAATTGGACAATCATGTCTTTTTTGTAATGTATTGGCACCATTAATGGTTCTGATTTTCAAAAGCAGACATGAAAACTGTATCAGCAGTTTTTCACCTATTCATGTTTGAATGTTTGATATCCTCTTGCCCTCAAAAACTCTGTATATGCTGAAAAAATTCTTCAATGACTAACCACTCACTTCACCCTGACTCAGACTGTACTCATGGCACTTCAGCTTATGTCACTGAGTACTTACAGGAATGGCCAATCTGATAATTTGCTGTTATATTTAATTACAACTTTCTCTCCATTCTACAGTGTATGCAAAACTGGGGATATAATTTCCCATGTTCTTTTTTTCTGCTACAAGTTACTAAAGAATCCTTAAATAAGCAAAATGAAATGTGACAGTAGAGTTCTTAACTGTATTAGTTTTAATTTCAGATGAGAGGCTGGGCAGAAGTTTTATTGTGAATCTGCTAGGTGTTAACTCCATGAGTTTCGGTACTACTGATACTTGTTAAACTTGACTGCAGATGAATAACCTGCAGGACCTTTGCAAATGTCTAGTACACTGAGCGTGCAGGAACATGGAATAAAGCACCAAGAATCCTTTTCCTCTGCAACATCTGTGCATGAATCAAATCCAGGCCACCTTAGCATTAAGCATGGAGCTAATGTTCTAAGTTAGTTTAAAACAGTAATGTCACCCTACTACTCTCTTTAAAGCTAACTTAACACAAAAGCTGACTCCTGGTAGAAAAGGTTTTCTCTGTATTACCTTAAAGGTATAAAAGGACTGGCATTCTTGTGGCTGCCTGGCCAAGCAGCAAGCCAAACAGACAGTAACTAGATTCATAGTGTAGACTTTCTCCCTGTAATACCACTACTTTGGGGTTTTGATTTTTCCCTGTCTTCTGATTTCTATGGAACCTAAGGCATATCTTTGAAGCCCCACAGTTGGATTTGATTAAAATCAATTCACAGGTTCAAAGGTTAGATGGATGGACACTGGAACTGCATAGGTTCAGTTTCTTCAGTAAAACAACCCAAGGAGGGTTTCTTTCCAACCTAAAAATGTTGCAGTCTGGGCATAAGATAAAAGTGGAAAGATGAGGCTAGATACAGGTAAATGTAAGCAAGAAACTCCCCTTAATCTAACATATGAGTTGCTGCTTTTCATAATGGATTTCCCTGCAAGCCTGTGACTAAGACATCCTATTACCATAGAAACAGCATCCTGTGTCACTGTGGACCCGCGGTAGCAGGGGGTTGTTATGGAAACATTTATCTTAGCAGCTGTCCACAGGTTACATATTTCAATTATTGTATTTGTGAGGTTCCATTCTAAAACTGACCTGTCAGGATTAATTCTAATAAAAAATACAAATGTGTATGAAAATTCCCACTGTCCTTTCAATAACAACCTGCCTTTCCAAACTCTTACAGTTTGCAAAGGATTTCATCTCTCCTTATCAATCTGTTTACAAAAAATAAAAAGATTATCTCCCTATAGCCTGTAACATTACAAAATCAAAAACAAACAAATAACATATTTATATTGCACCACTGAGGCTATGGTATTTTGCAAATATTGCAGGGGTAAATCTGGCTACTTAACGCAGAGTGACCTCTGAGGTTCAATGTAGCATCACCATGTTGGTGTTCAGAATAAAAAACTAATGGTTTAATTTTGCATACTCTAACTAGATTGCCCCTAATTTTTAAACAATACTACAACTCTTTGGCAACTATGAAAGAGCACCATGTTGCATATTGCTCTAAAAATGGGGCAAAACACCCACTCAAAAAACCACACTCTGCGTGCTGCCCGAAGGCGAGCGCCATGTGCTTCAGTGCAGCCCAGCCAACTTGTCCCTGGGTCAGAACACCCATTTTCCAGGGCCGATGCAAAACCCCCTTCCCGATGAGGGCCCTGCCAGCCGGGGCAGCGCGAGCCCCATCGCAGCGCGGGGCAGCGCCTCGCACCGAGGGATCACGCAAAATGGCGGCGCGGCGGCCGCACGCCCCCGCCGCACGGACCGCGGCAGAGGGGGCGCGCGCGTGCG